>JAPYZC010002422.1:0-35836 GCA_030522665.1 Ichneumoninae sp. A BG-2022a
GTACGTGTTTTATATATTTTTATACAAATGATATACGATTCTAAGGCCAAAAAGCCTGACATGCGCCTTACGTGTCCATTCAATGGGTAATTCACCCTATATTGGAGACGGTTCGGTGGAAACGTATCGAGCGATCTAGAGAGGTAAAAAAAACATGGATGATCGACCCTCGAGCCGGTTCGAAGCATGGACACCCGTGCCCTTTGCTCGACGTAGCACGCGAATCATCACAGCTTACGTGTAAATAAAATAAAATTAGAGTCTGGGATTTTTTTTTTTTTTTTTTTTTTTAACGAATAAATTATTCAACGCGAGGTCTATAAATTGACCGATGAAAAGAATTTTGTCGGCAGATGAATCATTTATTCGCCAAGCTGCAATTAAGATGCTAATTAATTTACATCCTTTGGGAGGTAAAATGTCGATATTCTATTACAAGGCACGATTAATATTTCAAGCTATCGGAGACGAAAATAGTCCAGAAAACGTGAGATTCATTGGCTACTAAAAATATACACGGAAGAAAAAAAGACCTGTACGAATGTGTGAAAAAACATCGAAATGATAATCATCGAATTAATCAGAGATAGAAATAGTTTCGAAAGTGAGACATGAAAAAAAATCGTACGAATACATGAAAAGATATCGGAATGATAATCATCGAATTAATCAGAGATAGAAATAGCTTTAAAGACGTGATGTGAAAAACGACAATTTCCCACGAATATATGAAAAGATATCGAAATGATAATCATCGAATTAATCGCACACATCCGTCTCCGCTTCAAAAACGTGACGTTCCTCAGGTGGCGAGGATGGTCACGAAGAAAAAAAAATTTAATAACAAACGTCGTGACATGAAGATATGAAAAGCTATTCGCCCATTACAACCGAGAGCGCGAAGGGAAGTTACGACCAGAGAAATTTATATAGGTCGAAGGAAGTGGCGAGTGAAATATTATAAAAGGCTATTCCGCCGAGGGCGCGGAGTTACGTGCTTCCCCGTCGTCCGTTCGAGCTTTAACGCCCGGAGGTTTTTGCATTCGAAAACGCTCGCAGTCATTCCTCCCGTGCAATATCTTTCTGTCGGTCACATTTCTTTTCATCTCCGACACCTTCCTACCGTGGCGACGAACGGACAGATTTATTTCCCAGATGAAAAATAAATAAATAAACAAATGCATAAATAAATAAATACTAGTCGAACTACTAGTCGAAAATTGAAATTTCCATATCGCTTCCTTATAAAAGTTGTAAATTGTAATTTTCATATGGCTCTCTCATAATGTTTCTTTGTTCTTCTATGAGAAAGCATTTTCTATAGTTTTGGCTTCCTCATAGAGGAAGCTTCGCGAATAAAGGAACATTATGAGAAAGCCATATGAAAATTTAAATTTATAACTTTTGTAAGGAAGCGAAAATGTAAAATTTTCATGAGTGAAAGCATTTTGCTGAAAATGTAACCAAGCATTAAGGATTCACCCCGCTTTCTACCTTACAAATTTCAGCTTCATAGCTCAAGCCGTTCTTAAGTCACAAGAGTTAAATTTAATATTTTTTTCTAAATATGATTTTCCGATGACGTTTTCATTAAAATCCCGAAAAAAAATGTTTTTTTATGAAAACAAAGCTTCATCTATGAAGAAGCAAAAAATCAGGACCCAGAGCGTTCGGACTCCGGGTCCGAGGAGTCTCGAGCCGGCGATATGAGCAATGTTTTTCCCCGTCGTAGAGTATCATTTCCCTGGCTTTTGATCTCGCCTCTAAACGGGCCTCCCCGAATCTCCCAGTCGCATTAATTAAATGACACGATAAAGCCTCGTCTCGCCGGCGCGGAGCGCGTCTCGCGTACACCTCGGGGGCTTCGACGAGAGTTTCTCCGGTCGAGGGTCTCGTACGAGAGAGGGATGGAGCGCGTCCGTCCACACTAGTGACGTAATATCGAGCGGTGCGAGGGTCGCGCGGAAAGTACGGCCGCGAGGAAAGCCGCCAATGCAATATCGGCGGAGATTCGTGTGTGCCGTCGGGGCGAGCGCGGAGAAGCGCGACGGGCCAATTACCGTGGAAACCAGGCCAATCCCGTGCGGAGGGCATGGACCAAGTTTCCCCGCCGCGCCACCTGAACCTTCGTCCTATCATCCAGAAATAAGAATTTATTAAACCGAAATAAAATTTATTTGGAACAAATAACTTTGCTCATTTCGATATGGACTTAATAGAGTTTTATTGAAATTTGATAAATTAATTTATCTGATTGTGCAATAGGTTTTATTAAATTTTATTTCATTTAATTGATTCAACAAATTAATTAGGTTAAGTCATTTCTTTTCGTTATCGAACATTATGTCCCATTATATCGATCGATGTTTTTATTCGGCATTTAGATATTCGATCAATACCGCATTTTGCAAAAATTAAAACCAAAAATAATCGTCCATTTGAAAATCGACTTATTGGGTTTTATTCAAAACTGCTAAATTAGTTTATGTAATCGGACATTCAGTTTTGTTACATTTTATTTAATTTAATTGAATGAACAAATATTAATATTAAAGTTAAGTAGTTTTTTTCCTTACAGAACATTATGTCCCATTATATCGATCGATTTGTTTCGCCGAGAAATTCCTAATCGTCCAATAATCTATTTACCCTGTAAAAATCAACACAGGTACGCTTTCAATATTCTTTTGGAATCAACTAAAAAATATCCTCGAGTAAAATAAAATGAATGAATTCAAATAAAAACTATTTTAATATCCGATTCTATTGACAGAGTTAATAAACTTTTTTCTGGGTGCATCTCGGCCGGTAAGGAGCGCCACCGGACGGTCTCGCGTTTCCATGATAGGAAACGACCGGAAAGGATCTGCTCCTGCTGGCTGTTTCATCCCAGCATTGGCACGAGACCGGCCGGGCTTGGGCCAGTGCTGCGATGTTAAACGCCGGCCAGACCTACCCCAGTCGGGTACCGACCGCCGAACGGGCGCAACCGGAAGTCGCCCCGTGGATGTGATGAGCGGTCGAACGATTCGGGCCGACTGTCGGAAGGAAAATTCGCTAACGAGAGAATACGAAGGTCGACGAGCGGGGAACGTTTCAATCGATCGACGAGGCTCTGGGAGCAATTACATTGCGTGACTCAAATCAAAAGGGCGTATTTTTCACGTCCGTTAACGACACACAAGTCACGCGATTATCCTACCGATGGATTTCTCGGTGGGGAAATGGGCGCTGTTTTTTGGACCCACCGCGGTGTCTATACATTGTTTTTTGTACGTGAAAAAAATGATTAAATAAATAAATAAACGTGTAAAAACTGTGAGGTAGAAAATGAAGGGACTGGCGAAAACGATTTGCGAAATTTCAAACAGAAAATTTGGGAATAAAATTTACTTAAATATCGTCTTGCTGGACCACTGAGTAGGTATTCATGTAAACGTGTATTTAAAGAAAAAAATCTCTTTTATGCATGCTTATGTTATTATTAAGGTAGCAGCCCGATTAACGGTGGTCGCATTGTCCGACAATCCGGATTAGTCGTGCGCCTCCTGAGTGTCTTTTTTTCTTCTTAAAATCAACAAATCTCTAGTACATAAGTCAAGATTATATTTCGCCATTCGCGAAAAGACACGTGCGAGAGCAAAATAAAAAAAAATGAAAACAAACGAAAGTGACTAATTATTACGAAAAAAGTAAGAGTTACTAACGCGATGCATATGAAAGAAGAGAGATTTGTGTATTCATACATGCTCGTCATTTATTAACCTTTTAATGCTCAGTGTTCCGTACTTGACACCCCAGCTAATCGGTATTATTATTGTTATTACCATTATTATTATTATTAATTTTCTCAGATACACGCAGTTCTAGTTATAAATTAGTGATGGAAATGTTGACGGCAGAATTTTTTATCAAGAATTATTAATATTATTAATTTTCTCAGATACCCGCCGTTCTAGTTATAAATTAGTGATTAAAATGTTGACAGCAGAATCTTTTATCAAGATGTTGAAAGGGTCGCAGTTACCGTGGCTACCTTTCCGAAACATATGTATATACACGCGTACAATATCTCGCTGCATGGCTCGTTTTTTTTTCGTTCTGTATCGCGTGCGAATGAAAAGTTTCTATCGATTCGGGGCTCTGTTCTATATATCCGTTCTATGCATATATATATATATATTTGGGTGTGCGTGTGTGCGTGTTTTAATATAACGAGATACGTGAGAGCGCTGTTGTGCCAGGCGCATTTGTGCCCTCGTGGAATATCTAACGGCAGAGCGCAGAGGGGTGGCCATTAAATATCCTCGTCGTTCCCGGACCGCACGTGTCTCATTCTCCACTCCTGTCAGATACACCGACCGAATCTAATACTCTTGTGCTAATAGCTTTTGTACACTGTCGTGTATAGCGTGTCGAAAAGAAATATGATAAAAGAAGAAAGAGCGGCGAACGGCGAGAGACGATAACGGAATAATAAAAAGAAGCATCACTTTCCTCTCTCTCGTTCGTAATTTCGAGGCAATCTTTTACTTCGGCATTAGAACTCACTTAGAGTGGAATTTAACGAAGTTCTGCGATGAAAAAAAAAATGTTAATCGAAAGCACGCACAGGAAATAAAAATTATGAAATAAGGGTAAGTTCGAAAACAATCTTTATCGAAAATCAGAAAAACAAGTTGTATTTTTTAAAAACGTAACGAGCAACTATACTTTAGAAAGAATTTTTTTTTATATTAAGGACGCTCGAAAATAATCGTAATAGAAAATCAGAGTTACATTTTGTTAATGCAACGAGCAACTATTCTAGACATTAGAAATGATAAAAAATAAAGACGTTCGAAAACAATTTTGATAGATGATGAAAAAAACTATACAAAAAAATGGTGACGAACAACTACAGTAGAAAAATGAGAAAAAGGCAGGTACTAAGAGGCTTAGAAATTCAATTTAAATAAAAATTAGCTGTAACCCGCCAGCAGTCTTTTTTTAAAGCCGGTGTCCTTCGCTCCCTCGCAAGGTGTACTATTGAGGCGTGTTTATGTTCGAAATAAATTGCTGGGGTGCCACGTTCTCGTTTGTCAAGGGGTCGTCTATCCCCCGCATTGTCAACAAACCAAGTTCGCCGGTTCAGCGGGCATGAAAATTTAATAAGCGATTGATCGATCCGGTTAGAGCAGGTATCGTCGGCTATGATCGCTCAGTGTCCCAGTCGCCGAGTCTCTCCTCGGCGTTGAGCAGTTGCTAATAGCTCTTTGCACTATATACATATATATATATACACATACACACACACACGCAGCATCTACTGTACGTATGCACACACCTTTCCACCGCTGATCTTAATTTCTCGGTTAAGTGGCCCGAGAGCCAGCAAACTTGAAGGAAAATAAAAATAAAAAAAGCAGCTATGGAGAGAGTAACAGAGGAGACGTTTCGCAAAGTTGGGGAATGAATTATTGCGACTGCAGTGCCGCAATGTCATCGGGCGGGTTTGCGGTGTGGCGACGGTTTTTCGTGGTAAAAAAACAGTCCTTCCAGCATCTCTCGGTCCGCCTCCCTCCACTTCGACGTTAATGCAACGAGAATGAAAGGACCCGCCAGAAATGGCACGAAAATATACCGCGCGTCCGAAATATGTCGGAACGAGAGAGGAGAGAGAGAGACCGCAGCACCGGTGGACGCTGAAACCGAGGACGATTGCGGGGAGCTACCGTGCAGTTGGCCAACCAACCCCGGGGGCAATCGTGCACGTCCTCCTCGGTATTGTACAGGATGATTCACAAGGGACGTCGAAATTCGTCCTTCGATTGCCTTGTTTTTTGGTTACATCGCCAAAATGAAAATAATAATTTTATAGCGGAACATTTTTTGGAAAAAGATGGTGGTTTTTTTTTTTTTTTTTTTTTTTTGTACTCACTGGCAGTCTGAGAGTGACATGAAAATGTGTAATAATTACTCGAAGGTTTCCAAAGGTCAGGCCTTTAAGCTTACAGGCATTGAAAAAAATATCTTCGTTAATTTTCATGAAAATAAATTATGGAATAATTTTACGAGTGCTAACACTTACGTCCCGAAGAAAGTTCTTTCGATCGGGCATTAATACAATTTATTTCGTCGTTCGGGCGTAATCATTTTTTTTTAACCTTTTTTTATCCATTTGACTAAATTGTTCAAATACTTTTAAAAAAATTGAAATTTAATGTACAATTGTAATGAAAAATGAATATACTTTTTCATTGACATTGAAGTTAAATTATGAACATTTTTGTACTTTCTTAGTAAAATTATTAAGTAAGTATTATTAAGTAAATTATTAGAAATAAAGTATTCCCAATATTTTTAATCTACCGAACATTAATTTTTCACTACAATCGTACAAATCTAATATACAAGTTTTTGCATTAAAACTTACAGTCCGGTACATTAAATTTACAATTTTGTTTACAGTGAATTCTTGTGACATTTTAACACCAAAAACAATCGAATTTTCCATGAAAGAGCCCTTAAAGGATTAAAGAGGCAGTCGACATTGAATTATGTGCAGAGAATTCGCAAATTCTCAAAAAGTTGATTTCAAATTTTATGTAGTTTCTAAAAATTTAATTAGCAAGATGATTTTTTGCGAATTACGAGCTTTATTCGGGTCGTTTATTTTGAATCGGCCTGTAGATTATGTACGATGTATATATACATATATATATATACACCGTTTCTCTGTCACCGTGGCGAAATTCGAATGCCACCCCTTCTCGCCGCACTTCTCTCTTGTCCGGCGAACTTTCGAGCAGTTGTGGCTCTTGGCTCCGTCGATTTCTGTCCAACGGGTACGTGGGCCGAGCGATTCTCTCGCGCTTCGTTGCGGCTAATGGTTTCCAAGCATCGACCGGAGCCTCAAAAATTCTATGCAACAATCGCTCTCGTTCGCGGACTGTGATTTCGCGAATAAAGCGAGACACTCGTGGGACCATTTCGCGGTTTTATTCAATTATCTCGTGGAAAAAGTTTTTTTTATGGGGATTATTTTTTTGGCCGCGCGCAGCAATGCAATCAACTAGAGGCGACACATTTTGGTAACAGGGCGCCCTCGCTCGAGTGACCTTTCACGATTCCGTCTAGTGGATTCGCCTGACGGATAAAAGTGAGGCTGCACGCGAAACGGACTGGCGAATATTGCTACGTGCGCAGAGACATGCACTTTGCGTGACAAATGCACATCGAGTGAGCAACGAGAATGACGCTAAGGAGTTTTCTGCTGTTAGTTTTATGCTTCCTAACGACGGCAAAATTGCACTGTCATCCCCACAGGGACGTGTTAAAAATTGCGTTAATGCGATGGACAGATTTTTAGATAGAAAACTGTCGAAAAATGTGCAGCCAAAATTTTGTCGCCGATGGTGGTTTATGCAGTTTCATGGGTAAACTATGTAAACCACGTAACAGCCGTAACAGTTTGGGATGAATTTGGGTTGTTTTCTACACAGAGAAAAAAAATCAATTGAGTCAATAAAATGTGCGCTTACGGGTGGCGAAACAAATGTTTGGTTGATCGAAAGAAATACCGCGTTGATTGAACTAACAGGCCGTCGGTTCAAATTTTTCTTTACTTAATACAGCAATTATTTCGTTCTATCAATCAAAAATTTGTTTCCCCACCCGTAAGCGCTCATTTTGTTGACTCAATCGATTTTTTTTCACAGTGTAACAATCTGCACCAACCCGAACATTATTTTTATGTCTCGAAAATATTTTCGTGAAAACATTTTTAAAAAATGGTTGAACTGACCAATCTTTCAGTGGTACCAAATACCGGGCGTACAAATACCGGCGCTCCTACCTCAAGATTTCAAACACACTTTTCTCGGAGATGGCTGGACAAAATCTGACCAAATTTTGACCGTCATTGCAGAATAATGGCCCGAGGAGCGTGACGCTTTTATGTTACATAAAATTGGACAAAAGAAAATCATAGATTAATTTAGCACGAAAAATCTGCAGTGACAAAGTGCAACGCAATTATATTTCTGCTTCACGGCGCGTAGAAAGCGAGAACGCTTTCGCCAATAAATAACCGTATCAATAAATATCCACCTTAACGAACACCTAATGACAACTTCGTAAGAAATCGGTTTAAAAAAAGTATAAGTAAGTAAAATGTCGTAAATATCGAAGCACCACTAAAAACCATTTCTCCAAGATATTAAAGTTTCCATTTTTTGTAAAGAGGAATTGAAGAAAACCCAAAATTTATCTTCTCCTTACCGATTACTTAAACAAAACTCCGAACAAACTTTTCCCCATCTATTTCCTAACGAGTACTGAAACTCAAAGTTTCTCTTCTTCTTTTATACACTAAATCGGACACAAAATCTTTTTTTTTTTTATGAAAAAGAAAAACATTTCTTTTTTGGAAAGCTCGAAATTCATTTCGCCCGTCGCGAATTCTCGATAGCCGGTGAGCGACGTCAGTTGCTTTACTTGCTCCAATTTTTCGTCGCAAGACAAAGTCGATTATTGCGGCAGCAGACACGACGACGTTCGCAGCGCCGTAGTGTGTATCGGGTATGTACATATTATCTCTCGGTCTGTCTGGTCGGTTGCCGTCGTCGGTACAACACGTGGTCCCCCGCCGCGCCCAGGAGAGTTCACAGAGAGCCGTGGGCAAGGCTGTTCAAGGCTCTCGAGACGGACCCGACCGGTAGGGGGAAAACTGTTGAGACCCCAAGAGGCTCGTTTCGATTTCGTAATCCGTTCGAGAGACGCGTTTTGCTCTAAAAGCGTGACTCGCCGCTGGAGAGGGGGAAGCCGAGGGGGTGGGGGAGACGCCGATGGACCAACCGAGCACCTGAACGCCCATCCGAAGAAAAAGCAAGGAGGCAACAGAGGCAAAACTGCAACCGGTCGCCAGCAGTCATCTCGTTGCCTCGCGTGTGGTAAAAGAGTTCTCCGCGATCGCAATACCACTTTCTAAACGAGGAACGAGAAACGGCGAGTGAGGTATAGGATAATGTGGCGCATTTATGGCTGGGAGTCCAAGCGCGACTCTATCGCCGATGGAACTTTGCCGCTAAAGCGATTTTTACGTATGTCAGGAAAAAGCGACGAGGCGCGCCCTATGCATTTATTACTGCGTTGACCCTTTTCCAAAGAACTTCGAGCTCGAAGTTTGCTGGAAAAGACCCACTTTGTTCGATTATGACTTCCGTTGTTGCGACAAAAATATATCGACAGCTGAGGCAAATAGGTGTGTTGTTGATTTCTTTCGGACGTCACATATGTATGCTGATAGAAAGATAAACAGAAAACGTATAAAACAAGAAAAAGCGCTAAAATGCGCCCTATGCATTTATTACTGGGTTGAGCCTTTTCCAAAGAACTTCGAGCTCGAAGTTTGCTGGAAAAGACCCACTTTGTTCGATTATGACTTCCGTTGTTGCGACAAAAATATATCGACAGCTGAGCACCATTTAAGACGTGAAGGTATGTGGGTTAAGCCCTTATGATTCTCAGCAGTAAATGTTGGTGATTGTAATTAACAATATTCATCCCAAAAGCAAATACGCGTGATGTTGATTTCGCTCGGCCGTAACAGTATGTTTGCTGATGGAAGGACGAAGCGAATACTGTTTGCAGAACGATTTTTCTACGTATTGTTGTTGTGATCGCGCGGGGATTCCAACGGGGGATTCCCCTTCTCGCATTCGAAGTTGTGATCAAACCAGCGAGGTTTGATGATTGGTAATTCTAAAAATACGAACTGCCGCACCTATTCCGAAACAAACGTCCTTGGGGTTTTCGACGTTCAGCAAACTTTTTTATACTGATTTTACGTAGATTATTGCGCATTCGAAAAACAAAGATTCTACGGTAGGATAAGGGGGTGAATATGAACCACCTTAATTAACATGTAAATCAATTATATATGGACCACGTTCGTCACGTTTACCCTACATATTAACAATTTTTCCAAGTCATACAATAGTTTTATTTTTGTGACCGAAAAACATAATACAAGTATTATGTTTTTTTATTTGAGCTACAAGAACGGGATTTCTAAATGTCGACGGGAACCCGATCGGGGATTTCGTTTCTCGCAACCGGAGCTGAGATAAAAAAAAGGGCGAGATTCGACGAAACTTAATTCCAAAAAGACGTCATTTAGTAGTCATCCTCAATCATTCTTAGAGTTTTTAACGCCCAACAAATGGTCTTCCCGGATGTGGTACCAATTATTGCAAAATTGAAGAACAAAACGATTCTGGGGTTTACTTTAACGATTATTCCAAACAATACATTTTCTTGCGCAAAAATCATAAGATTACAAATCATGAGATCACATAAGGTTTGTTTCACTTAAAAGTGTAAGTTACGAAAACGGTCTCAGTACGTGACCAAGTACAACATTAGCGCTCTATACGGAAGCGGTATTGGCATTGAGAAACTTCTTCGGCTATTTTGGGGTCAATGAAACAGATTTTTTATCGAAAAAAATTTCAATGAAACCTTCTGTTATATTCGAAACTTGGAGCCAATTTATGGCTACCTGTTTGCGGCTGCCTAAGCAAGTGAAAAGGTGTTGTCCTTCGGACTAGCGTAACCGTGCACGAATGTTCAACCGTATTTATACCATCTTTAGCCACGGTAGGCCGCAATTAACAGGCCATCATCGGCATCGGCAATGTTTGTCTCCACGTCGCTGTGTTGAGCTCGCGTGTTCGACTCTATCCGTGACACACTCCAGAAAGCTATAAATATAATACGTGGTGCCGATGCTGCTGGTGTGCGACGACGATGTCGTGCGAGTCGCATTGTGTGCCTCACAGACGTTGCACTTAACGGCGACGACGATGTACCAGAGCTGGAGTGAGGTTTCCGATTATCGAGGGACAATGAGGCGATACAGAATTGTCGACGCGTTGTCGACTGTACAAAGACAATTCGAAGGATCCGAAAGTCCCTTTAACGTTGCGTCATCTGATCCGCACGTCCCGCTCGTTTGTGTGATCGGAAACAAACGATTTTTTTTTTATTCTAAAGAGGATGGTTTAGGGTTGTTTGAATTACCGCGGTCGGTACGAAAATCTGTAATGGATGCCGTTTTTGCACCGCACACAGAGCCGAGGAAAGAGAAAGTGATCTTTCACTAGGGAATTGGTAACCAAAGGAAAAGACAATTTTCCTTTTCTATCGTGCGGTATCGAAACGACATTCATTGCAGTTTTTCAATTCTTGACTGGAAAGATTGGAATCAAAGGATTTTTTTTTATTCTAAGGGGATGGTTTAGGGTTGTTTGAATTACCGCAGTCGGTAAGAAAATCTGCAATATTATAATTCCGTTTTTGGTCCGCACAGACAGCCGAGTAAAGAGAAAGTGATATTTCACCAGGGAATTTTCCTTTTCTACCTGGGGTGCCGAAACAGCATTCATTGCAGTTTTTAAATTATTGACTGGAAAGATTGGAACCAAACGATAACACTGAAGATGTCATAAGAAGATGTAATAGGTACCAATTACTAAGCCCATGTCATAATACAATCGTATTATGATTAAGTTACGACATTAAGTAAGATATATAGGACGTAGTTAAGAATTAGGTTTTTCGGTCAAACCTAAGATAGATAAGTCAAGGCTTTACCTATTTGTAATAACCTATACACGAATAAATGCGATTGTATTATAATACATTTTTCAGGCGGACACCTTATAATAGGCTAATGTAGTGTAATGTATCTGCCTGAGCGGGCGACGTAGTATTTTGGGGGCAGTCTTGGACAGACTTCTAATCTGAATATCTTCCTCCATATATGTCTGAATATCTTTCTCCATATATGTCTGAATATCTTCCTCCATATATGTCTGAATATCTACCTCCATATATGTCTGAATATCTTCCTCCATATATGTCTGAATATCTTCCTCCATATATGTCTGAATATCTTCCTCGACATTTGTCTAAAAATATTCATTGGTATATTTCCGAATATCTTCCTCAATACCTTGCTCACCCGCAACTTTCCAAATTCCAAATATTCCGACAAAATTTCACAGTCACAAGCTTAAATTCCTGGAAAAGTCCAAACGATTGGCTGCACAATTGTGAAAAGAAACGATTCCATTAATATCTCGACTCCCCGCATACACAAAGCTGAGTAATTTCCGTTATCTATCGAAAAATATATCACCACGCGAAAACATTTGTTTTCGCGCTCCGAAACAAAGGAACTATTTTTAATGACCTTATGTCCCCCGGGAAGTTCCCGTAGGTACCGCAAAATTTCCTCGCCCGAATGCTGTTCGGCATGCGAATCGTGGTCCGCTCGGAATTTCACTATCGGCATCATAAATTCGAATTCCTGGGAAACGGCTTGGCGATCGGCTCGGCACGTAAGAAGCTATAACTATTCTGATATCATCCTGAATTACCCTATAATTAATAGTTCTGTCGCAGCGTACGGCCGTGAACCAGACGCGATAATTAACGTCGAACCCGAGGCGCGAGTCTCGAGCGTTTGCGACGATTCGCAATTGGATTCGCGTGCCCGATTCAACAGCCATCAGCCGGAGCCACCGATGAGTCGTGTAACAGTAAGCGCGCTTGAAGCGACGAACTTCCCACGAAGACCGATAAAAAAAAAGGAAAAAAAAATTCATTGTCACCGTGAGCGACCGTGACCGTGTATTGTCTCGAGCTTGTGTGCGCTCCGTGCGCGCACATTTATTTGTTATGTACGCCTCGTTCGGAGATCCCAGCGGCTATCTCGTCCCAACAGCGTTTTGTTGCATCGTCCACTGTGGCGAATATAATTCGAGCCGCGGCAATTCTCGATTATAATTCAACGCCCACACGAGCCGTGACCGTGCGAGCGAACAACGACCAATTGTATCACACCGCAGACGGGAGTAAAGTTGATCGGTAAGATCGGGCGTCTCTCCCTCTGTCGTGCGGGCCGCAAGATGGGACACCGGACACCAGAGGGGATAATTAATCCGGAGTGAAGGCTCCGAGAGCGCCGGAAGTCGCGCGAACCGAAGAGCGTCCACTGTCAATTGCTTCGATTATACGCAAATTCATTGGCGGCTTTCGCTTTTGCATGGAAGCGCATTGAATCTTATAGAGAAATGGCCTCGACTGAAGTGCACATTTATTATTATTATTATTATTATTATTATTATTATTATTGTTGTTGTTGTTGTTGTTGTTGTTGTTGTTGTTGTTGTTGTTGTTGTTATTATTATTATTATTATTATTATTATTATTATTATTATTATTATTATTGTGAAGTGGCATTTTTCGACATTATTCTATTAAGAATCGAATTTACAGTCCCAAGTTCAAACTCGAATTGTAACTTTTTTTTGTTCGAGGTTGAAGTGCAATAGATTTGTACTGTCGATTGGGTATTTAAACTTTCTACGATCGATGCGAGAAATACTATGTATTGTTGATCTTCGATCGAACTTAAGCTGTAACTTAGACCAGAAAGTAAAATCCCAACTCCAGTTAAAAGTTGGGATCAGCCTTGGGACTATAAATTCGGCCGATGAGGCTATCCGCGATAACTTTGATCGAGGAAATCCTCGGAGCATGCTCGAATTTATGTACAAACGAGTAGAACGGACAACTTTTGTCCGTTCTACTCGTGCCACGACTCCGCGGCGCAGCTTTCGTTCCCGACGCCTCTTCGGAACTGTTTGCGATAATAATTTTACTCGAAGAAACCTTCGAACTGCCGCAACTCGAAGCCCAATGCTCCAATTTACTAACGAATGGAGTTGTTCTATTCGCTCTCGGTTTTTGCAATCCCAGATAGGATGTCACGATTCTAAAAGCGAATCCCGCCACTCAGTAAAAAAGTTTGTACTTTTTACAACAACTTATTGTTCACAAAAATCCACAATTTTTCATTTGTTGATTTTCCGCTCGCGCCATCCGTCCGCAGTTTTTCAAACAAAAGTACAAACCAAATTTGTCAATAACGCGGAAAATAAAATGGCAGGTTTTCATATTGAAGCCTGAACGAATGAGTTTGTCACTTATTTTAGAAAATTATTTTTACGAAACTTCCATTCCGATTTTACAAAATTATGTTTTACTGTGCATCGTCCTGAAATTGTCTGCGTGACATCAAATTTCATATTCGCCAAGGCTCTGTCGTTGCAGGTCTTTAAGAAAAAAAATTGTTCACTCGCAGAATTTTATTCTCCAAAGTGAAGTTCCCCCAGCGAAGTTTGCTCGATGCAAAACACAGCCGTTATAACTCGATGAAATTTAGTTCCGTGCAGATATCTTCAGGGTGACAATGCCATCAACCTTAGCTGGGGTTGGAGCGTTTCCGTTAATGTTTTAATTTTTTTCATTTTTATAATTTCCAATCTATGACAGCTATGACGGTTTTACACGTGGAAACCTTCGAACTGCAACGGAAAGTCCGTTCCAATCTACAAACGACTATAGTTGTCCAATCCTCTCTGGTTCGTCATGGCTTTTCTCTCGTCATTGGTGATTTTTAATGCACGAGCACAGAAGCCGTTTAAAGACTTGTTGATTTATTTTCTAATACATTCCCGGTCGAGAAAAGTCGTCGCGTTCGTGTCGTTGGTTCTTTGAACCGACGAGCGAGCGACGATTTATGCGATCCCATCAAATCGATTATACAACCAGAATCACGTGAAAGAGACTTAGCCAATGTGTTCGCCCTTCGACGCCATTATCGAATATCTGCGCCGCAGTCGATGCGTGACAATTAGATTGCCGCAGCTGCACCCAGAAAAAAATTTACTTGACGGCCACGATTCATTAAGATTAAGTAAAATATTTATTTGATTTAAATACATATTTATTTCATTTAAGTAACTATTTACTTTATTTAAATCAAATAAATATTTTACTTAATCTTACTAAACGTTGGCCGTCAAATAAATTTTTTTTTTCCGGCGTCACCGACGCCGGAAAAACAAACGGGAAACCTGCGACGTCCCCGCAATAAGCTGGCCATTTATTTCCTTGGTCAGTTTCGCACAGGTTAATAATGATTATCGGTAAATAATAGGCGATTTTCCGTCCGTGTTGCGCGCAAGGAATGTTATTTTAGCAAAGTCGGGAAACAACACATTTACCTTGGGACACAAAAAAATGTCCGATTTCTGTCTATCTGCTTATCTAAGTTTGTGGTAGGTTTTTTTAAAACGATAAGCGAGCGTCGGTTTATTCGATTCCATCAAATCGGTTATCCAACCAGAATCACGTAGACTTGGCCAATGTGTCCGCCCTTCGGTGCCATTATCGGATATCTGCGCCGCAGTTGACGCGTGACATTAGATTGCCGCAGCTATACGAATGTACGAGACCGACGAACTCGAAGAATCGAGGCCATCGACGCCGGAAAAACAAACGGGAAACCTGCGACGTACCCGCGACAAGCTGGCCATTTATCTATTACCTTGGCCAGTTCCCCCACGTCAGTATCGCGAGAAACACGTACGCGTACACGTCACATCGAGAATCGTGAACCACCGAGTCGACCGACAACGGGTCCTTCCCGGGGGGTTCCCCGGGTTTAATAATAGAAGCGCAATTAAGTCGAGGAAGCGGTTTACACTCTCGAGACACGAGACCGCTTCATTTAGACCCTCGTAATGACACGAATTTTTACGAACCAGTCAATTATCTCTTCGCCAGTCGACCTTTCACGGTCGCCACATCGACGACCGAGATCATTTTACTTTCTCGCCACATACGGAGTATGTGAAGAGAGAAATTATTGCAATCCAAAAAGATTGGACTGTCCGATTATGGTCTGGAATAGTATATTATGCTACAAGGGAGGAAATTGAGCCATTTTCATCGAGTGTGTAGGCTGCTGTCCGAAGCGAGGGCAGAAATCACACGAGGTGAAAACGCACTCCCTCTCATGTAGGATACGATACTTTTTTTTCCCGACTTCGTTAAGATAACCACATTTCTTGCATCGCGAAATTGTCATATTCGCCAATCACCATTACTCCTCCGGGAGTAATGGAGCTTCCAGAGGGAGTAATGAAACTGTACTGCGCAAAATACTGCGTAAAATAAAAATGTTTTATTGTATAAAAAATATTTTTATTGTACTGCGTAAAATAAAAATACCATTAATGGCATTAAAATTACAAATTTTACTGTAAAATTGCAATGCATATGGGTGTGAAATTTCAGAAACAGTTTATGCAAAAAAGCTTCCAATACTGTTAATTAATTTTTTAAAATGTTTACAGTGTGTATATTATGCTACAAGGGAGGGAAGTGCGCGATTTTCACCGAATGTGAAGCTTGCTGTCCGAAGCGAGGGCAGAAATCACATAAGGTGAAAACGCACTCTTTTTAAGTAATCGTTGATTTTTGTTCTATTAAACAAAATAAAAAATCAACGATTACTTAAAAATCTGAAAAAATTCATACGTATTCAGAAAATTAAACGAATCAATTTCATTTAAAAAAAAGTTTTGTTGCCGGGTTATTTGTTAACCAATTAATTTTTTGATGAATTTGCTAATAACATTTTCAATTATTATTATGCAAAATTAATCTTCTCAGTACCTTTAGTATACATGATTTTTTTTCAGATTTTTACACCATCAAGAAGTACTTGCAATTTTCTCTTTAATATCCACCCAATTCACGCTACGAATGTAGTTATTTTCGCGAAGTATATTATGCTACAAGGGAGGAAAGTGAGCGATTTTCACCGAGTGTGTAGGTTGCTGTCCGAACCGAGGGCAAAAATCACACGAGTTGAAAAACCGCTCCGCAAAACAGGATCCGCAAAATCGCCATATTCGTTAACGAGCATTACTTCCCCAGAAGTAATAGGGTTTCCAGGGAGAGTAATGAGCACTATAACTCCCTAGGGAGCCATTAAACAGTCTGCGCATGCGCGCAGATTAATAACGATTATTGGCAAATAATATGCGATTTTCCGCCCGTGTTGCACGCAAGAAATGTAGAAATGTTTACCCTGGGATACAAATAAAACATTTTCCTGTTTCAGTCCGCTTGCCTATCTATCTATCTGTCCGTCTGCCTGTCTATCTGTGCAACCGTCCGTCTGTCCGCCTGTCCGTCTGTTTGACACAGTGTCTGAAAACAGTAGCTTTTCACAGACTTCGAATCGCAGCAAATTTCAGTGTGTGCATTCTGCACATGAAATATAGTTTTGGTATTGAATTTCGAATTTATTCGTCGATTCTCTTTAGTGAAATGGCTTAAATGTGGAAACGTTAAAGAAAATAGCCATGAAGGTTAGTTAAAGAAAGAGGCAGAAAGAAGCCATGGGTAAAAACAACTTTGAGTAAAATGTGAATCTCGTCGCCAGTCCACTTACAGAGGTGTACAATAAATATTATCACGAAGCAACCTTGAGCCGGTATCGATGAGGAATATGTGTATAACCGATTATGACTATAATCAGTTTTAATCACATTGGGCACACATATAAACTTTATCGCTGACGCGACATTTAATACAAAAAGATCCGTCACCTTTTTTAAGTCAGATGTGTACACAGCTGTGTCCTAGCACTCTAAGCGCGATAATTTTCTTTACAATTTTTTGTCTTTCATACGATCTGTGACGAGAAGAGAAAAAGTTGATAACTAAAAAAAAAATGGTTTTGTGGCTCCGTCAAAAAATAGATCGTCAATAATTGTTGCTGCGACCACAAAAAATCTGCCACTGCAGCAAGATTGTTTGTTGTCCCTTTATTAAGTACATACATTATTTATGACGATAAAAGTCTTATTATCTCCATAACTTTTTTCCCCCAGTCACTGAGAAATACCACGATGCTACATGGATAAAGAGTTGTTCTCTACCTGTATAAAAGTGTAGGTCGTTAATAATTTATTGTTGCGACAGCAAAAAAGTTTGCTGCCACAGCAAAATAATTTGTTGTCCCTATATAAAGTAGGTAAATTAGTTGCGGTATCAACATTTTTGCTGTCCCAATAATTTTTTTTTTCTCCTTGTAGCGATCATAAATCTAAGTTCACTCACCAGCCGCGAGGGGCGCGACTGGCGACGGGAGCTCGTCGCGCCTCTGGCGGCGTAACGGGACATTAAAAAATTCTAACGGAAACCCAATGGAAATTTCCATTTTATACGATTATTCCACGAAATAAAAAAAATGTCTCTCTAAATCGTTCTGAAGTCGAGGCTAAACACGTATGAGTGTGAGAGAGCCAGAGTAAAAAAAAATTGAATTAATATTTCTCCAAAACGATTCTATAATATGAAAAACCGTTTCGTAGAAAAATGGATTAAAAATATGTTGGCTTTATGTCGATCTTTATTAACCCACCTTAAATTCACCTCACTAATTTCACGACAACAAATGCGACGAGAGGGTTTAATACGTTTTTTTAGTTGTTACATTTATTTCTGTACTTCATATTTTGTGTGCGCTCTCCTTTTTAACCGGTCATCTTTCTCCACGATATTGCGGCGTCGTTGCAGTTGGGTATTTATAAAAATGCGTTCGCCTGCGCTTTCGAGCCAAAATACGAAAGGCTGTCTCTCGCTTACGCAAAAGCCAATTAAGGTGGAACCTTGCTCCAGGAGGGCGTTCGAGGTCAGCCGTGCGCCCGAAAAGTTATTGCACATTCGAGAGACCCGACGGGGAGATATGCGGAGAGAGGGAGAGCGCGCCGTTTTATACCATAGTCGTTGTCCTCGGTGGGTGAAGCGACTTTGGGAACGAGACCGATCGCCGCACCGTTATAACGCAATCGAGTCTCCGCATTCCGGGCGATCGGCGATCGACGAGTCCCACAGACCAAGGAAGATCGCCCGATCGACTATGCGCCTCGTGCCAGCTTGGCTCTGTATATCGCACTCTATAGGAGAGAGCGGGGTAAAATGACACACCGGGGCAAAATGGGATAATGAGACAAAACGCAATTCTCCAATAACTTTTGGATGGTGGCGATGGTCGTAGGTGGGGTTTGAAAATCCGGATGTATCAATTGGGACAAAATGGGACATCCAAAAATTATTGGAAAATTGAGTTTTGCCCTCACTGACCCGTTTTGCCCCACTGTGCCATTTTGCCCCACTCTCCCCCCCTATAAAACGTAAAGAAAAAAAATGTATATATATAGGGATATATATATATATATATATATAATATATAGATATAGATATGTGGTGTAGTACATAAGCGATTATATATAGTATATACGATTGACCCACAGCACATCGGAATTTTAATCAAGGCAACGTGCAACGAATCGACTCGTCGAACGACCTCACTCCCGAGCTCGAGGGAACGATGAATCCGGAAAAAAAAAATATCTCGTTGCTAGCTTCGGAAATACGACTCGGCGATGATCGGTACAGCGTGAATTCGTCGATGACGATACGGCCGTACGTCGGGAGTAGGTATTTGTTTGAAAGAAATACATTTCGTACAGTTGGTTTAATACTATCGTACCAAGTGGTCTGGTAGACTGGTATTTGTAAAAAAAAAATGTTCTTTTACGAAAATAACTTTTTTTAAGTTGGAGAAGGTATTTCTTTGAATGAAATAAGTTTGGTACATTTGTTTTAATACCGTCGCAGCAAGTGGTCTGGTGGACTGGTATTTGAAAAAAAAATCTTATTTTTACGACGATAAATTTAGATCGATCGAGGAAATAAATCGACACGTCGAACTACCTCACTCTCGTGCTCGAGGGAACGGTGAATAAAAACAAATCTCGGTGTGAGCTTCGGAACGGCGCGAATTCGTCGATGACGACACGGCCGTACATCCGGAGAAGGTATTTATTTGAACGAAATGAGTTTGGTATATTTGTTTTAAGGTAGTCCTTTCGTTATGTCTGACGCTGCCTGAGTTTAAGAGCGGAATAAAAGAAAATTAGAAACACGTCCCGATCGAATAAAAATCTGAAGAAATCAAGCATATGGAGATGCTAAAATTCTAAAAAGATTGTTTCTGCATAATAATAATTCTTAAATGTTACTAACAAATTCCTAAAAAAAAAATTATGCAACAAATTACCCGACAACCTAATTGTTTTTTCATGAAAATAATTTGTTACCTTTTTTGAATACGTATGAATTTTTCTAGAATTTCATCTGAAGTTGAAAATTGCGTTTTCTTTACGTTAAAATTTATTTAAAATCACAACTTTCAAACGTCACATAAAATTCTGAAAAACTACATACGTATTCAGAAAAATTGACAAATCATTTTCGTGACAAAAAAAATATGTAGCTGGGTAATTTGTTGCACAATTTTTATTTTTTTCAGTAATTTGTTAAAATACATTCATTTTAATACTATCGTTCCAAGTGGTCTGGCAGACTGGTGTTTGAAAAAAAATCTTATTTTACCAAAATAACATTTAGATCAATCGAGCAGAGAGTTTCCGATGGTTGCGGCATCGCTGTGCCTTGGTGGAAAGTCAATTGCGGCGTCTACGGGCGATATATATAGATATAAGGTACGCAAGGTGTTCCTGCGGGCACCTCGGAGTCTAGGTGAGCTCCGCTTGAATGCACACCTCGTTTCATCTAGCTCCTGTCTCCTCCTCGATAATCGATATTTCCTTCCTGATGCCTAACTGGATAGCTCTCGCGGTGAGACACGCACACAAAGGCCTCACTATTTGTAACGTGTTATACAACAGCATCGTCACCGGAGGTAATTACGGATGTCGATCAATTCGAATTCTACGTATATATGTATGCATGGTTTTTTATCTCGGTGGAATCGGCAAGGTGGGGGCTGAAGAACCGGTGGTTAATAGAAATGGCACGTCGAGTGACGGAAATCGTATGAAATTAATTTTTTTTTTCACGGACACGTACAACTGAGTTTTTTAAAAGTAAAAAATGTAAAATACGAAGAATCGCGACTCGCTACGACAGTGATTTTTTTTTTTCAAATCCGTCGGGCATGAAAAATATTGTTGCGAGTCGGGTTTAATTATAGAGATGGATGGACAATCGAACTTGCAAAACACGGATGGAAATACATAGTCGTTGTTATGTCAGTGTAGATATTAAAAAAAATGAACGGGAAAAAACAAACGAAGGAAACAGTAATTGCCAGTCTGTGAAATTAATAAAAAACCTATCGCAGCGCGAAAGCCAACAATCATCGATCGGAAGAGCTCGCGAGTAATTTTTCACGAGATTTCATCAAAAAAAGTCACTTTCCATAAAATAATTTATTTTATGTATTGTCTTAATTAAAAGCTTTTGTACCACGAATAATATACTCATTGTATAGTTTTAAGGATCAATGATCCACGCGCAAAAAGCCTACGATCATCGATCAGAAGAGCTCGCGAGCAATTATCATGAAAATCTATCCGAGAAAGTCGCTTTGCATCAAACAAAGTATCCATCTAATCTATCTAATCTAAGTATCTAAATATCTATTACATAGTAAGTATTTATGTATTAAGTATCTATTTAATTTCTTTAACTAATCAAATCCTTTCGTACCGCCAACAGTATATTCGTTGTGTAGCCTTATGGATCATGGATCCAGAGAGTCCAGAAGTACTTCTCACGAGAATCAATCGGAAGAAGTCACTCTGCATCAAATAATTTATTTTATTTCTCTCGTTGCTCGGGAATCAAACTTAACCCATCGTAATTGCGATTCGAGCAAGCGTGCGCGGAGGGCATCCGCGCCCGTTACACACACTCGGTCTCCAGTCGGTTTGTTACACCGTAAAAAACCGTGCACACAGTGCGATTCAACAGCGCCGATATCTAATGCAATGCGGAGGTACGTGGGCGTTCTCGAACTCGTAAAAATTCAAGGCGACATCGATAACACAACAAGCTATGTGTGTGTGTCGCTTTGCACGCGTCGCTCGCATTGCCACCGCGATCACGGGTCGACATTATCACGGTCGTTACAGATCGAGACCGAGGTTTCTCGCTCCCTCTCCCGTACTCCACGCGCGAGACGAAAAATACATTTTCGCCTGCCGATAAGAAACCTCGTATTATGTCGGGAAACCCTCGAATGAAACGCTCTTCGCCTTCGAGACTCGGGTAATATAATATAATATGTACTTTTATAAATATATATATATTTATATATATTTTATTATGCTGCCATTTACTGGGCTCTTGAGAAAATAATATTTCTTTCAACATCATCGAACATTACAACCTAAAGGGTTAAGCACGAATTCACATGTACTGAATTGGAATTGAACTTTTTAATACGTTAACGAGTTAAATTCCAATCCAGTACATGTGGATTTTTACTTGTCTGTATAATAATCTTCGAAAAATTCAGATTTTCAGAAAAAAAATTATAATTTTTTAAAATCATGATATTGATTTCCAATTAAGCGGCGTTCGATTATCTGGGGGGGTTCGACCATCCCGGTTAATCGGGGTTGTACTGTATACATAACAATAGAATTATAAACAATATACAATGAATAATAAATAAATAAATAAAAAATACAAAAGAAAATCGAAATTTAATTCCTAACGTTTGCACACGACGTTACAGCAACGTGAGCTCGCAGTTTAGAAATAGTGGCTCAAACCGTTCGCTAGTTGTAGGGACATTAAAGACCCATAATCAATTCCATGCACACATTCAGACGTCAGCTAAAAATCAAATTTCTCGAAGTTTCAGTCTATGTTAAATATTCCGACACGAAAGTCTCGAAATAATTTTTTTTCCCGAAAACACAGCTTCGCCCATGAGGAAGCAAAGTAACAATATTATGGTAAACATTTCGAAATATTTCCCACCTTTTGCACACGGTATTATAGGAACGTGAGATCCCAGTATAGAAATATGACGAATCGTACGTAAGACACTCGGTGACCGATGACGAGTATTCAACACCGATCGATTGCATATCGAATCCACAAACGATGTATTCACGCGACAATGAAAACGCGCATACACACAAAGCTGTGAATTGTAACGATTCTTGGAAAAGGACCTGTATCGGCGATCTCGCTGAGATCGTCCTCCTATCTTCGAGAATGACGTGGAAAAAGTCGAGGAATCGAACCCGGAACGCCCGGTTGATTGCATATATAGATATATATGTATATATATGTATATGCATGTATAAGCATGTTCTTATGAACCTACATATAGATATATATGTATGTGCATGTATATGCATGTTCTTATGAACCTACATATAGATATATATATATACATAGCGAGAAACTTCTCCTTTGCGACTGTGACGATCTCGCCAGCTTCGTATCTACTTTTCTCGTCAGATCTATGATTACACGATGCGCCACTCGCGCTGTGGATCCATACTCGTCATCTTCGTCATCGTTCATCTTCGTACTTCGCACTTACGTAATTCTTTTAGTTTTTTTTTTCTTCTTCCTCGAGACCGGCGTGTGTTTAATTTTGTTTTTTTTCTCTTTTTTTTCCGCCGGCTATATTCGACTTTGCTATTAGTGAGCCGACGTGATCGTAATAACAGCACTGGCGGACACGGGTGATGTCGAAATCGGCTGAAGTGTGTACAGTAGGGATATATATATATATGGGGCGATGCTAATGCAAATAAAAATCCCCACGGTATGTAGAGCAATAGCGGAGAATATGGAATTTGAAATCCTAATTTAAGTTTCGAACTTAAAATTCTGGTTTACGTTGCAACTTAAGTTCGAATTGAGTGAACGAACTTCGATATTGCACCGAATAATTAAGTTCCGTGATAAAAAAAAAGTTCTCAGAAGATGGAGTCTATACCAGCTTTATTAAAGAAAATCTATGGCGGGGCAAAAACGCACAGCGGGGCAAAACGGGACAATGAGACAAAACGCAATTTTCCAATCAAAACAAAACTTTTGGATGGTGGCGATGGTGGTCCGTGGGGCAAAACGGGGCTGAAAATCCGGATATATCACTGGGACAAAATGGGGCTTCTAAAAATTATTGGAAAATTGAGTTTTGCCCTCACTGTCCCGTTTTGCCCCACTGTCCCATTTTGCCCCGCTCTCCCCTAAAGTTGACCGAAACTACGGCTCGAACTCGTGTTGCCACTCGAATCGGAAACTAAGGTTCGAACTCTCACCGTTCAAGTTCAAACTAGGAACCACAAATTCGGCCATGAATCGAAAGAAAGAAAAATATATACGAGAAATGGTTGGATTGATGTGTTATTTGGTTGGTACAACAAAAAGGTTGGTTTGAATCGACAAATTTTGAATCGCTCGAAGCAAATAAACGTTTCACAAAACGATTCTTTATTTCTACGAAACAAACAACGGAGAGACCGAAAGGAATTAGTGAATGGAGGGTTCAGAGTAAAAAAAGAAACTTCGACTCGAACAGAGAAGTTGCAATTCGAAGCAGAAACTAAAGTTGCAACTCCAGTCCAACCGCAACTTCAAACGTGCGACCGCACATTCGGCCGCGAATCGAGAGGAAAAAAAAGAAATCTATACCAGCAGTGAGCACACACAGATGTTGAGCTCAATCGAAGAGACCGAAAGAAATTCGTGAATGGAGGACCAAGAGTAAAATTGGTCGAAACTTCGGTTCGAACCAGGAACTAAAGTTCCAACAGCACTCCGACCTAAACTTCAAACTTGCGACCGCAAATTCGGCCATGAATCGAAAGAAAGAAAACGATCTATATCAGCGGTGAGCATACACAGAAGGTCATAGAACTCACTCGACGAGACCGGAAGAAATGAGCGAATGGAGGACCAAGATTGACATTGGTCGAAACTTCGGTTCGAACCAGGAACTAAAGTTCCAACAGCGCTCCGACCTAAACTTCAAACTTGCGACCCCAAATTCGGCCACGAATCGAAAGAAAGAAAACGATCTATACCAGCGGTGAGCATACACAGAAGGATGCAGAACTGACTCGAAGAGACCGAAAGAAATTAGTGGAAGTACAAGATTAAAATTGGTCGAAACTTCGGCTCGAACCAGAAACTAAAATTCCAACTCTGCTCTGACCTCAACTTCAAACGTGGACCCACAAATTGAATCGAACGGAAGAAAACGCTCTACACCAGCGGTGAGCGTACACAGAAGGTTGTAGAACTGACTCGAAGAGACCGAAAGAGATGAGCGAATGGAGGACCAAGATTACCATTGGTTGAAACTTCGGCTCGATCCAGAAACTAAGGTTCCAACTCTGGTCTGACCTCAGCTTCAAACGAGGATCCACCGATTCGGCCATGAATCGAAAGGAAAAAAACACTCTACACCAGCGGTGAGCATACACGGAAGGTCGTAGAACTGACTCGAAGAGTCCGAGAGAGATGAGCGAATGGAGGACCAAAATTGAAATTGGTCGAAACTTCGGCTCGATCCAGAAACTAAAATTGCAACTCTGCTCTGACCTCAATTTCAAACGAGGATCCACCAATTCGGCCATGAATCGAAAGGAAAAAACACTCAATATCAGCGGTGAGCGTACCCAGAAGGGTGTAGAACTGACTCAAAGAGACCGAAAGAGATGAGCGAATGGAGGACCAAAATTGAAATTGGTCGAAACTTCGGCTCGATCCAGAAACTAAAATTGCAACTCGGCTCCGACCGCAACTTCAAACGTGGACCCACCAATTCGGCCATGAATCGAAAGGAAAAAAACGCTCTATACCAGCGTTGAGCGTACCCAGAAGGGTGTAGAACTGACTCGAAGAGACCGAAAGAGATGAGTAAATGTAGGGCCGAGAGTAAAATTGGTCGAACGAGCGAGGAACAACGAATTCTCTGTTCCCCGTTCGTTATCTCGGATTCTCGTGATACTGTTCGGATCGTTACAAACGAGCGAGCATGCCTCATCGTTTTCGTTTCTCTCCGAGCAGAAACACAAGAAGATGGAGGGAAGGGGTGGGGGAGAGGGAACGAGAGAGCAGCGTGGGACCGTCGGAGCCAACGATAGCCTCTTTGAACTGTCTGCGGCGTGTTCTTGTACACGTTCCAGCGTCTACCGGCGGCAGTCAACCTTTTCGAAATCGATCGATTTCTCCGGGCCACAGCCACGAGGAGAGATTGAGAGAGCCGAAGAGGGAAAGAGGGCGAGGGTACCGGCCGGCGGTGTTTGTACGAGATGGATGATATACTCGTCCCTGGCTCTTTGTCGTCCCCCTCGTCGTCGACGCACGACATTTGCGTCCCGTATCTCGATTAAGCGACGACCGGCCGGACACACAAAGCCCGAACCTCTCTCCCGGCCGAGGGGAGGTCGCGAACTCTGCACACTCCGACAGGCACACATCACCTACGCGCTCGCCGTAGCCGAGGGTCCAAAGGGTAGAAAAATCACAACCCGCTCACGCACCCGTCTATTTAAGAACTCAACTGCCGCGAAAGATCTAACCATTTTTTAACCATTTTCTAACCATTTTCTGACCATTTTTACCTCAGGTGATTTTATTTATCTTTCGGTTGTATTTTTTTGCTTTTCCAAAAAAAAACCTGTTTTCGTGGAAAACCAATCGAGATTTTAGTGTTAGTGTACTTAAAAATACCTAAAACAATTTAAAAAAAATGAAAATTGTGATCCCTTTTTATGGAGGAAACCCTTTCCCCCCCATCGTAAGGGGAAAAGGTCAGCTTCATTATACCGGGAGTTTCTCCCGTATGGGGAAGCTGACCCCCCCCCCCCCTCCCACCGGAGGCTGCAATATTCTTATTATTTTGGAAAACTGTAGTTTTGGTTATTGATTTGGATATTTGTCTTCCGCCCCCACTCCTCCCTTCGGAGACATTGAACCCCCCAAAAGTTTGCATAGTAATGGATTTCAAAATTCCATTCCACATGGTATGCACCATGCGATCAAGTGAGAGCCCCTTCAAAATATAACAATTCATTATTAATAACATTATTAATAACATTACTAATCATTAATTTTTAAAGTTACCAATCATAAGAATTATAATCTCGCTCATTACGAATGATTCGTACAATTCCTACCTTTAAAGTTCATCGAAAAAACGAAAGAAAAAAAAGAAAGATTTCTAATCGTAATCCATCGACAAGGAGTCAACAACTCGCATTAGCTTCTCGAGTCGCCGAGGCCAGAAGCGTGTTAGGCGCGACGATGAGAACGATCACGTAACCGAGTGTTGTTAGTCTACACGTGTTCGAGGACCGTGGCCAACCCGGAAAGGGGGGGGGGGGGGGGTTGAAGGGATCGCATAATTTAAATGGCGTTTGCCGGTGTTATATATCGACCGCCCTCAAGGGAGGAGCTCTCCGAAGCTCCCGTATCCCGACTCGCAGTTTATACCCAAGAAGATGGAGAGCTCGTCAAGGGCGTTGGATGTAGCCAGGATATACGCCGGTTGCCTGCATCCCATATCCTGCGTGTTACGTACACGCCGCACGATAACAGCCCCGTCGGGAGAGCCAGGCGTCGGGATTGTGTGCACACCGACGTGCGCACACAATGGACGCTCTTCTTCGTCCCGTGAAACTGTACGCCGCCGATCACGCAACACGCGCCGGTGTGTTCGTGCGTGAGAAGGCAATCGATAAGTCCCTCTTCCCTCCGGTTGTGACAGCGATGATACTCGTCGAGAACGACCGAGCTCCACTCTCGTCTACCGAGCGTCGAGAGCTGACGACGTTGAGTCGAGGGGGGACGAGAGAGAAAAAAATTTACAAGGGCAGCATCGACGCTGCTGTGATACCAAAATTTCGCGAGGCTACGGCGGCATTGCAGACTAAACTATTTTTTGTACTCTCAACAAGTTTTTTTTATCCTCAAACGGCCATAATTGTTTTCTTGTTCGTTTTGCGAAAAATGTTTTTTTTATAAAAAAAAACATTTTTCTAAAATTAGAAAGAATTGTGGAGTTTTATGGAGAATAAATTTTGGTAGCTATTTTACTGTGCAATGTCTCGTCGTTATTGATTTGGGAGGCTAAACTGTTCGAAGCTTAGTTCGTATGGGTTTATCCACGAATGGCCAATATTGTTTTTTCGTTCATTTCGCAAAAAATATTATTTTGATTAAAAAAAAAAATTTTGTAAAATTTAGTGAACACATTTTTGTAAAATATAGTGAACACATTTTTGTAAAATTTAGTGAACACATTTTTGCAAACTGACCAAGGAAAGAATTGTGGAGTTTTGTGGAGAAGAAATGTAGGTACCTATTTTACTGTGCAGTAACTCGTCGTTATTGACTCGGGACGCTAAACTGTTCGAAGCTTATTTCGTATCGGATGTCTTACGTATTTGATATGCAACCTGCTTCTGTACTTTGCTATATATATGTATTGTCGAATTGGTGAAGAATAAATCCGGTCAAGGCTGAATGGGATCGAGGACACTCGCCGGTACTGTATATTTATATATGTATATATATGCAGCGAGAATAAAAAGGAGTCGAAGGAGACTTCCATGTACCACGCGATGCTGGCTAACGTCCCAATGGTTATGGCGCGCTTCGAGCTTTTAAGTCCTTGGCGGTTTTTAGGGGGGAAAGAGCAGCCTGCGCGTGATCGAATCGGAACGGGAAATTTACTGTATAAAAAAAAAAGTCATTTAAGTACTTGGCGTTAAACGATTTTTCGGGAAAATTACGATATCCATGAAACTGGAATAAATGTATAATGCAATTTTTTCGTTATAATTTATCAAAATTTCGCGACATATATATATACATTTTTTACACAACATTTTGTTGCATTTGGATCTATCTCCGAGGTCGTTGTGAATTCGCCGGTAGGATTACTTACCAATGAATTCACAACGCTAACTAACATTAATATTAACAAAACAATTGATTAATAATTTAATATCATCGTCTGATTAAAAATAATATTATAATCATAATTGATATTAACATAACTAATATTTCAGATTACTTCAATAAATTCCATGCTGCTAAGCTGTCAACTGTATATATATTATTAAAAAAATTGTTTGCTATTCGCTTATACTTTGTAAAAAAATGTTGCCACAAACAAGAAAAAAAAAAAAATATATATATATATATATAATTGAAATACACACGAGCGATTATATTTTGTATAAAATATTTCCACAGTTGGAATTGCAGACAATATCCAAGATCGTACGGAATCCATGGCAAGGGTATTGGCGCGTGAAGCAGCGCGTGCGGTTTGCCGGTGCGCGGACGAGGCACGTAAGCGCCAGCCAATCGCTGTTTAGTGTTATACGTCCGACCGGCTGTCCGTGCACCAGCGCAGTGCCAACGCAGTATCTTGCGCCAGCGGCTTTAAACTTGCGCCGGGTGTAGTCGGGTAACGGGCCTATTCCCGGAGATTCCAATGTTTACGTGAACAACGCGGAACGACTTACGGTAGTACGGGAACAATGTTGGACGTAAAAGACGAGACGACGATACGTTCGAACTTCCAGCGATCGCGAAGTTACGATAAACACCTAACGCTTACGCGGTAGATGAACAGCGAAACAACATTTAATATTCAACGCCTCTGGAGATGCTGGCTGAATGTGCCGGGTCTGCAGTTTGAGCTCCAAATGAATATATTATAAGAGTAATCCAATTTGCCTTTAAGCCGGAGAAAAGCAATCAAAACTTGCTGCGGATTAGTCGAAGTATTAATAGCGATGGAGCAAATGGAGTTGAAGTTTTATACTCTTTAAGAGTAAATATTGCGACTACGCAGTCCCGACGAGAACGCGCAGCCTATTCTCGGAGATTCCAATGTTTACGTGAAGAACGCGGCACGATTTACGGTAGAACTAGAACAATGTTCCGATGTAAGAGACGAGACGACAATAGACTGAAAAAAAATGTTGCTTGCGGGCTGGCAAAAAAAAAAATTCTTAGATTGTTAAGAATTGAAAATTCTTATGGTATTGAAACAACGACGGCAAGGCTGCCAAGGTGACATGTTATCGTTTCAATCATGTATGTAATTGTATGAATTGAAATAATAATTTTTTTGTTTGTCAGCCCGCAAGCGAATTTTACTTGAGTCATTGATATTTTTTTGCAGTGTTAGTTCGAGCTTCCAGCGAACACGGTGATGTTACGATAAAACACCTAACGTTACGCAGTAGATGAATAGTGAAACAACGTTTAATATTCAACGCCTCTGGAGATATTGAGTCAATGTGCCAGGTCTGCAGTTTGAGCTCCAACTGAATATGTACTAAGAGTAATTCAATTTGCATTTAACCCGGCGAAAAGCAATCAAAACTTGCTACGGTTTAGTCGGGACATTAATACCGATGAAGCAAATGGAATTGAAGTTTTATAGTCTTGAAGAGTAAATAATGGGAACCACGAAGCCCCGACGAGGAAGTAACACAGTTACGAAAAAATATACTCGGAAAAAATATGTCCGGAAAAAAAAACCCACACACAAACTCTTACACGAGGTTATTCGTTCCACGAAGTATTTTTTCGAAGGAATATTTTTTTCCAAGGAATATTTTTTCGAAGGAATATTTTTTCGAAGGAATATTTTTTCGAAGGAATATTTTTTCGAAGGAATATTTTTTCCAAGGAATATTTTTTCCAAGGAATATTTTTTCCAAGGAATATTTTTTCCAAGGAATATTTTTTCCAAGGAATACTTCGTTCAAGGAATATTTCTTTCAAGGAATATTTCTTCCAAGGAATATTTCTTCCAAGGAATATTTCTTCCAAGGAATATTTCTTCCAAGGAATATTTCTTCCAAGGAATATTTTTTCCAAGGAATATTTTTCTCAGGGCATATTTTTTCCAAGGAATATTTTTTCCAAGGAATATTTTTTTCCAAGGAGTATTTTTTCCAAGGAGTGTTTTTTCAAAGGAGTATTTTTTCCAAGGAATATTTTTTCCAAGGAGTGTTTTTTCCAAGGAGTATTTTTTCCAAGTGGTATTTCTTCCGGAGTATTTTTCCCGGCTACCGTGTAACACCGCGGTCGGTAACAAAAACTTGTAATAAACATTTTTTTTGGTGTGTACCAGCATTTTCAGCTCGATATAAAAGTCTCATCCCAACCAGATATCCCGTCAGCTTTCGTTGAGACTTATCTTTCGACCGCACGTGCCGGTACCCGTGAAGAAAGCCCATTACAGTTTTCGATACCGACCGAGCGCGGGCTTGGTCGGCGAAAGAGATCTCTCGCGCACGATTCAGCCGAGTCTGTTTACAGAAGTCCGGACATTGTTCCTAAATTCTATTTCGAAGCCCATTGTTCCCGACTGGGTGTAATTAGTATTACAAAAAAAAAAAAAAAAAACAGCCGCACCACCCCCGCAGCAGAGAAGATTACTCTCTCTGAGGAGCGTGCGCTTCGCCCCTTTTCAAACCCGACTGCGAGAGCCTCGCGCCGGGCTGTGGGGCAGAGCTCGGAACGTCCCAACTTCGAAAAAGTCGAGATTTCAGCGACGGAAAAGCCGGAGCCTTCCGGCGGGGCAAAAACGTACGTTTCCATTGACTTCCGACAGCTGGCGTCGACGGTTTCAAGCTTTCGAGGCGTCGGAAGCCCCGGAGGGAAGCTTTGACGGCGCGAAAAAAAAGGAATAAAAAAAGTACATGAAGAACGTGCGAGCTAACAAGTCGCCTCTCGCTCCCGAGGCTTCGCCGCACACGTCTCTACCTATACGTGCACTTCGCGTCCCACACAAATTTTCCTCGTGATGAAACAAACGAGGAAATCTCCGGGGGCCCCAGCGAAATAACGTCGAATCGAATTATCCCGACGATATAGGCGCGCCCTCGGTTGATCAATGAAATTATTCATGACTTCGAGCAGCCCCCGACGATTCGAGACTCCGGCGAATACGGTCTGGCTCGGTTCTCTCCGTCCTTCGGCGCAAATGGCGCGTAACGGAGAAAGTTCGGGACAAGATTTATTCCGACGATAGGTGTACATAGGCGCGCGGAGTTCCGAGGAATCTCCGGAGGATTCAAAGTTTTCCGGCTTGTGCACACGGAGTTGTCCACTTTGCCGAGGCGGCGGAGTCGAGGGAGGCGCGTGTAGCTGAGCACGATTTTCAGCGGATCTCACGCGCAACTGGGTCAGCCGAGGATGTCGTAGGCTGATGTCGTGGGACAGTGAAAAAGCCTGAAGAGTCAACGACAATGGGATAAATCTGGAAGAAAACCTTGATATTGATGCAAACGATGCTAGCATGAAATTGTGCTACGTACATATTGCCTGAGTGAAACTGGAAGAGCAAAGTCCCCGGAATGAGTTGACTGGAGACCAAAATTGCCGATACCAAATTTGTACTTAATACCCTACACCAAGATTGAGTCTTTTTTTTCGTGGGCTGATTTCGTGGGACAGCGAAAAAGCCCGAAGAGTGAATGACAATGGGACAAATCTAGAAAAAAATCTTGACTTTGATGCAAACGATGCTAACATAAAATCATGCTACGTACATATTAGCTCTGTGAAACTGGCAGAGCAAAGTCCCCGAAATGAGTTGACTGGGGACCAAAATTGCCAATACCAAATTTGTACCTAATGCCCTACACCAACATTGAGTAAATTTTTTTATGACGACCCTGCCTTGAGTTAAACTTAATCATGTAGAATTTTTGCAATATATGACATATCGTGTGTAAAACCATATAGAGTTTTCTGCAATATTTCACATAAAGTGCATAAAGCCGTGGAGAATTTTCTGTAATATTGTACATATAACTGGGTCAGCGGAGGACGCCGTTGGTGTAGGCGAGACAAAGGGCGAAGAGTTAAATGGGTAAATGGAAGGTCCTTATCAACATATCATCGACTGATGGACGATCGGAGAGTTGCGAGACGTGCATAAAGCCTTGTAGAATTTTCCGTAATCTTTCACACATAACTGGGTCAGCGGAGGACGCTGATGTTCCAGGCCAGACAAATGGGCGAAGAGTAAATGGCAATGGAATAAATCTCGGAGAAAAACTTCACAGAACTTAATATTGATGGAAACAGAGCAGAGTCCTTGAGAAATTATTTGACTACACACCAAAATTGCCAGTATCGTACTTGTCCCTAAAACCTACACCAAAATTGAGTATATTTCGAACTCTTCCCCACGTCGTGGTCAAGAGTTAAGATAATCTCGGAAATACCGTTATCGACTCATCATCGTCTCATGGACGATCGGAACGATGAACGAGTTGAGAAACGTGCATAGAATTTTCTTCAATATTTCACACATAACCAGAGAAAAGGTCGAAGTTCAATTGTCAACCGGATAAATCTTGAAGAAAACTCTAATCACGATGAAAACCCACGGCTAAGAGTGTGAAATGACTCAACCTAAATCACCTCCGTTACGCAAGCGAAGCGTGCGTAAAACTGCTTCTCTCGCACCGAGGGACTTCAAGTGATTTTTCTACACACAAAAACAATGCCCCACACCAAATCTATACTCTGCATCAAAATTACGGTATATTTTCCATAGCCTCGACTGAACGTGCCTCGAAAAAGCCACGTTTCCGGTCAAAGGTTAATACAATCTTGGAAGTGCCCTTATCAGCCTATCATCGTCTGATGGATGATCGGAGGTTCTCCGGCTCTCCTCTGCATCCGGTCGGGTACGACAAGTTACAACGTCCCTAAATATGACTAATGCGATCCGGGCGATAACGAATCCGCAACCGAAGGACACGAGCCGTCGTTAAATCCAGCGAGAGTACGAGACGGATAACGATGATCGAATGGCTTAAAGTGCACGCACGCCGATCCAGTGTCGGTGTAAAGGAGACCACCGATGGGACACCTTCGTCCGCGCACTGTCGTTGTAATCGGACGTTTCCTCATCAACGTTGCTGGTGCTGATGCCGGCTCCGGCGGAGCGCCGAGAGATCGCGCGTCCGCAAAGCTCGACGGTGTCAGGTCCTCGCTCGACGCACAAGAGAGAGGAGCTCTTCTCTGGCGGTTCGCCTCGCGCGGTCGCCCGTGAGGCCGGACTCGTCGCAGGGACACCGACGGACGCTCCGCGTCGACAGGACATTGTCCATTATCGTATGCGCGCTCGCACACTATTTTATTTTTATTTTTTTCCCCCGCTCGCTCGCACGCAGCTATTCTCGCTGTTAAAACGTGATAGCAGCGCGGTCCGTAGGTGGCCGAGAAATGATATGCGGATCGGGAGAACGAACGAGCGGGCGGAAGATAACGCTCGAACAGGAACGACGTACGGAGCGGCAAAGCTTCGTTTAGATACTCAAGCAAATTCGTTGATTAGACTTTGTAATTTTTTTATCGCTTTGTTATATTTTATGATGTGTCATTGTAATGATCTGCAGGATATTTTAGAGATTTGTGGTTCTGGTTGTGTATTTGTTACACACTCTGGGGAGAGGGGCTGATTATTCTAAGTCACCCTGAAAACCCCCCCCCCCCCCCCCCCTCCTAGGCACTGATAACTATTCCCTTATTATACTGTTCGATACACAAGTTGTACACAATAATGCGCTGCACAACAAAAACGATTTACAAGATCGTCGTGTGCAAAAAAAACTAATCTTCGATCGGACAAACGTCGTTTCCGGGCTTAAAATCTCATTTCTCGGCCGGAAGTGTGGTCATATCCGAAACGCGTCACTCCGGTTTACAAATCTTATTTTTCACCCCGAAGTGATTTCAGGTAAAAAATACGTCACTTCCGGTTTGAAAATTTCATTTTTCGACCGGAAGTGTCTTCAGACTGGAAATCCGTCGTTTCTGGTTTGGGAATCGCTCTTTTCGACGAAAAACCAGACCAAACCGGAAGTAACGTATCTCCAGTATGACGTTATTTCCGGTCGGGAAATGAGACTTTCAAACCGGAAGTGACGTATTTCTGGTAAAGCTCCGGAGGGCGCGCGGCGCCCAAATCACAACAACCTGCTAGTATAATAGGTTATGATATATTATAATATTTTGCAATAATTATCATAATATATTATAATATACGACTCTAGAAGGGTAGACAACCTTTTTGGTCCCAGGGTAACCCAACCGACGGACAGCTCTGTAACCCTAGACTGCAGTATCTCATTAGGCTTTAACGAGGCTATAGTCAAAAGGCCAGACTGTGTGAACCGCGCGCAGGAATTGCCAAAAAGTAAATTTACCCATTAATTAGCAAACTAAACGAATTCGAAGGGAAATGTCGGAGAGAAGACGAAAAATCCATTACTGACTCAAACGTTTGTAATTTTTAAAATAAAAATAAAAAAACACTACGAAATTTTTTTTAAAGGGGATCAAATGTTCGACAAGAATTTCTACGTACCCATCCGCATAGATAAAAAGGTATTTTCGAAGATCCGAGCCACGCAAGCCGAAAGTCGTAAGAACAATTATGACTCATTAATCGCAACAGCCCGGGACTGTAACTGGGTTAGAGAGAATAGGTCAAACAATGTACACATTGGGACGTTATATACTGCACTGCGGGATGGGATGAGGAAACTGTTAGCAGAGTGTACACTTCCTCCGGAGAGAGCGTGGTGCACACATGAGCGACACGCAGAGCCGCCGACGGCTTAAGGTCAAGGGTCGGTCAAAACTAACTCGCCTCACGGTTCAGTAGCACTACTTTATCGGCTGTAATCCGAGCCGGGTGTCCCGCTCGCATCCGACTCTCGTGGAAAGGCCAAAGAAGCATTATTTCGCCACGCTCGCCGTCGCCGCTGCTGCAGTGCGGAAGGAGCGGTACAAGGTGACAAGTGTAGGGCGACGGGCGAAACCTTCGGTTTCCTGCCGAGAGACATCGCGCCGTTGCACGAAACGATAGCCCCGGAGATTTTGTATTTTGTATTTATTTGTTGACAGCCCAACAGGAATACTCCCATTAAGAGCATGTGCAATACCGCGGTCGGTAATAAAAACTGTAATCAACTTTTCTCATGGATTCTGGCATATGCGGTCAAAAGAAAAGTCTCATCGGCAG
>JAPYZC010002423.1:0-14843 GCA_030522665.1 Ichneumoninae sp. A BG-2022a
ATTTTTCGATGTTTTCGAACATTCTGAACACGTTTTCATTAAAATCTCGAAATTTTTTTTTTCACCAAAACAAAGCTTCCTCTATGAGGAAGCAAAATGTAGTACCAATATTTTTTTTTTCGTATCCTCCTAGAATGCGATTCGAGTTTCCATTGCCTCTCCGTTTGCCCACGGGATCTCCCTTTCCCGAGCGAATAAATTCCCCGAGCCCCGTCCAACGTTACCATTGGTACTCCATCCAAAAAACAATATTCCGCGCCGAGCAATTCGGAGCTTTCCATTTCCGGACCATGTGCCCACGGCCCTGTATCCGTCGGGTTAACGGCGAGGTTCGAACAGGTTCTTAACACTCCTATCTGGCCCGAACGCCCCGCGCAGCGAAGTTCCACCGGCGCGAATGCGTTTTCCGGCCTAGCGACTGTCGTATTAATAATCCGGCCGGCGGTCCCCGCACGACGTGCGGCAGTATGTATTACACGCTCCGAGAGTGTTCCGGTGCGCTCGAGAGTCATCATGTCGGCGGGGGCGCATAACCCGAATGCAATATGCATGTGAAAGCTCGTTGCAGCGGGGTGTCCGACCCTGGTGCACCCAACGCCCACACGGTCCTCCCTCCTGCGGGGGAACAGGCTGGAACAGCCCGATGAGAGACGCGCACAATGTCGACGTGCCCCCGTCCGGGTGATATCCGGTTGGTCCCGCTGGACTCCGAAACCCGGGCGTTGCTTTCGGTCCTCGCGGTTGATGCAACGCGACATGATGATAACCGCTCGCTGGCTCACGAAAGCTCTCTGGATTATATGGAGGGACAGGTGGAGGGGGCGGTTGGGCTAAAAGGGGTTCGGCGGAGGGGGGGGGGGGGGGGGGTTGGTACAGAAAGGGGTTGAAAGGGGGCTCGTGACGTTGAGGTCGTTACGTGTAATTTCTCGTGGAGCTCGCGGGATTTATGCCCGAAAATGGAAGGACCGGCCCAGCGCGCACATTATGCAAGCCGGTGTGTTGGTCCTTTTCATTACACGAATTTTGGGATCGGATATCGGGGGATATATCGTTATTAATGTGTGTACGGTGGATGGGATGATTGGAGGCAACGCGACGATTGGATAATTCGTTATATCCTCGAGTAATTGATCGATCCCGATTTTGTTGGGGAGAGGGAGCCGCTGTGGATCATCCGGGAATGGCGGGTTGGGTGGATGCACCGGGAAATGTTTGCTCGAGCGCGCATTCGGTTTATCAGCCGCGATTCCGTGTCGGTGATTAAATTTTGGGCTGAGCGTCTGATTTGGTAATTAGGAAAAAGTGTTGTACACTGATAAAAAAATACAGTTGAATCAACTGAACATTCGGGCAGGGACGTTCGAATAAATATTTTATTGGTACAGCTAAAAGATTGGTTAGTTCGACAATTTTTTTGATGATTTCACTAAAATATTTTTGAGGCATTAACATATTTTGTTCATCCGACTAAATATTTATTAACGTCCCTGCCCGAATGTTTAGTTGATTCAACTGCATTTTTTATCAGTATATAGTTATATTATTTGTGGATAAAAGTGTCAATGCTAAAAAGGGACTTTTTTGTGCGGCTGGTTTTTTTTTTCATTTTATTTTTACTTTTTTCACCTTTGGAGAATTTGGTTCCGTAAACGGTTCGATAAAATCACCTAGTATGTCATCTAAATTTGGTATGGACCAAATGTAGATGACATACTCGAAAGGTCGACTCTTCCGTTTGAGCATTTTTTCAAAAAATGTTTCTACATTTTTCCAAACAATGTTTCTACATTTTTTTTTAAGTGTCAACTTCAGTTGACACTCGAATTGGAACTGCAGTTCGAAATCAAGTTAAAATTTCGTCAATTATCAAATTTGAACTTAAAAGTAAACTTAAGTTTGTGCTGAAATTGGAACTTAAAAATCGAAGGATGAATAACGAATTAACATTTTAACGACATATAGAAAAAAAAAAAACGAAATAAAGACACGCCAATGTACTTGTCGATTCCGTGCGGTATTTTCCAGCGGAGCTGTATCTCGGGAAAATTAAATGGAACACTCCCGCATATACACATCGCGATGGAACGTGAAATGCAGAAATTTGCGAACAAGCTAGGTGGAAGAGTCTCTCTCGAACGTTCTTCAATAATAAAGCTTTATCGGGAATTCAGACGGCGAACCGATGAGAACGAGTGCGATCGGGAGATTCCGCAAACCTCGAGTGCAGACCGAGCTTCATAGATAATTGATGCTATTCTTCTCCTATATGGCAAGCTTCGACTTAAAACAAAAAAAAAGTACATACTTGGCTGCCGATATTTCCGTCTAATTTTCTCGTCGGTTTCATATCGCTATCGTCGTACATATACGTACATTTATATCGTACATACGTCGATAAAACAAACGTTGGCATGACCCGACGTCAATCGCTTTTCGCGTTTAGAAACCTTTCATAACTGTCGGAAACAATCATTGCTCGGCTACCTGTGCACTGCACCGGGGCACGTCGTATAACCGGGAATACTGTCGAGCCCAAACTATTTATGTGTGTCGATAAAAGTTCAGCTGACGCGGATAAAGAGATAACTATAAAATGTCTACGCTATACGTTTCTTCAGGATTTTTTTCTGCTTTTATTTTTTCATCACATATGAGATAGGAAAGGGAAAAATAGGAACTTTGTCGAAAGCGTCGAAAATGCCCTAACAGCGTGGCGATATTTATTGTCTTGTTATAAAAATTGGGAGAGACCATTTTGTTTATCAATTTTATGGAAATTTTGTATTTTTGCAATTGTTTTTTTTTCAGGACTTGACTTACGGCGAGGGTGGTCACAACTGGAGAAGCATTATATTTTCATTGCTGGTGATCGGTCTCGTTATCGCTGGCATCGTCACCGCCATTTATCTCCTAGGGTGAGTTTTGTGTACACCCGGGCGTGACATTTTTTTAAACAAATCGCTCTATGGTCGATGATAATCCAGAGAAATAATTTTTTGCTTAATTCTAAAGTACAGCACGAGGCAAATTCGATTTACTTGATGAATTTTTTTACTCAAAATTAATTTTTCAAAATTTGTACATAATAATTTTTAAGTATATTTAAATTATCATCGGTTTTTAAAAATATTTTTTTTTTTTTGCTTCATAGAGGAACCTTGTTTATTTCTGTTATTTCCGACATTTTTATGTCCACTTTTGGCATCCTCAATTTGGTATTAATTTTTTTTTATCATAGACTGGCGATTAATCTACGCTTGAAAAAATAATATATAAAAAATTGCGCAGTTACGTCGACGAACTTCTTTACTGGAGCGGTAGACGTCTCACGTTGGACGAGTGCCTTAGCGGTGACCTTTCGCCCCATCGTCTGCCACCGGCTTGGATATCACACGACAAGTTCGTCTATCAGGCTGACGACGGCTCTCTCGCTCTACTCGATACTTCGAACAACTCCGTGTCTCTACTAGTCTCCAATCACACTCTCGTAAGTATTTTTATTTCTATTTTTACATCAAGCTCATCGCGACAAAATTGTTTAGAGCAATAAATTAAAATCATTTTTTACAATTCAAATTCAAATCAATTACAGAGACTTCAATCTTTTTTTAACCACAGAATTTAATCTCCAGGATCCCAAAATAATTATTTACAGCCGAAAGTTCGTCGATCGCAATTTTTGTTTTTTTTTCTCAAAATAAAAAAGATGGCAAAAAATGATTTTTTTTATAATTAATGGAAATGAATTAAAGACTTCAATATTTTTTAGTCACATAATTTCAGCCCCAAGCTGCCAATAAAGATAATTATTTGGGGCCGAAACTTCGTCGATTGCAATTATTATTATTATATTTGCTCATAACTAAAATAAAAAAAATAATAGATTTAGCGGTAAATCAATTAATTCGGAAAGCAATTACCAGTTTCCACTATAACCCGAGAATCCCGAGTCCCTTTCTGCGTCGCCACAAAGAGATAGTGGCTAATACCTCGAGTGCCTCGTGCCGCCGACACAGCCGGTAGATTGAATCGCGTGCGAGTTCGCCACGAGCGGAACGGTGTAACGTCGATAATTGATTGGCCCTTCGGTGCATCCGCGGGGCTAAACTACCCCTTTGTCAGGAGCATCAAGCGGGAATAGACGGTGGATGGTTCGTGCCGGTTATCCAACGGATTTCCGCCATTGTGCTATTCCCTTTTATAAGTTTAACGTTTTCCATGCCAAATCTTGTTAACCGGAATGCGTCGCTGCATAAACGAACGTCCCGCCAATACCGCGAATTCGCAATGGTGCGCATGCGCATAAGCTCGGAGCTTAAATCACATCAGCGGGACAAATTGATGAAAACAAAATTTGAAAAAATTCTCAGACGGTGTCGTCAACCATCGGAAAATGATGAATACATTTTTTAATAATTCGTCGAGCTGTTTCAAAGATCCGGGTCTTTATCGAGGCAACAGCGCTTCGAAAGGCTGATGGGAAAAAAAACTGGAATCATCTCGCTTTTCTAGATTTTTAAAATAACTGAATTATCGATTTACTCCACTTTCTTTTAGAGGAGCTTATTTGTTATTTAAAAAACATATATATATATATACAACGATCCCGTGCCTTGATTTGTTCAGAAAAACTTATTTGTTGTTTCAAACTAATTAATTATAATGATCTCGCTTTCCCAGATTTCTTTTTTTTAAATGAATTATCGATTTACTTCACTTTCGTTTAGAAGAGCTTATTTGTTATTTTATATATATATATATATATATATATATATATATATATATATATATACAACGATCCCGTGCTTTGTTTTGTTTAGAAAAACTTGTTTCTTGTTTCAAACAAATTAATTATAATAATCTCGCTTTCCCAGATTTCTTTTTTTTATGAATTATCGATTTACTCCACTGTCTTTTAGAAGAGCTTATTTGTTATTTTAAAAAAATGTATATATGTATATAACGATTCCGTGCTTCATCTGCTGTGAATTACACCTCGTGAATTGGGTCGGAGCGTGTAGCGGTCTGCCTCTAAAAAATGTTGGCAAATTAAGGGTCAGAGCCGAATTTACGGGGGTTCATGACGTAACAAAGCCGCTATCATTAATTGCTAATGGAAGAGAGAAGCCACACCGGTAAGCCGACAATGCGTCGCCGGTAACAAGACCGCGAGTCATTTGGGGTCGGTGATAGACGCAGAGCATCGGTCCTGCGGTGCGTCGTCACATCGCCGCAGGAACCAAAATGACATTTCGCCGGCTACAAAACCCCGAGCACCACAGCCGACCGTTTCGAACCTGCGGGGAAGGGGTTTCGGTGACGGGAGATCCGTCAACGTATGGCCGAGCGAAATTTTGTAATCACCACTCATGCATATACGCACATTTTACCCCATTGAATTTCGCTGCAAGGCAAATTCCAGTATAGTGGGTCATGCATTTTTTTTAAATAAAAAAAATATCATTATTGTACCTTTCTATCCCTAATATTTATTTTCAACTCCCCTGTTATTTTATTTTATATTTTAAAACAACAAAAAGTTAAGAAGTCTCTGCTATTCCCTGTAATTATAACTCATCGCCAATACGGTGGAACTCGCGAAAAAAATATTGTTCTCGTTGTTACTACTCAATCCAGAAGTCCAAGCTGACATAACAATATAGATATGAACAGGGGTAACGGAAAGGCGCTGCCTTTCCTATCTTCCTTACTTCTATTTCCTTTCCTTTAGACTCAGAAAAGAAAATTATTTGTGGACCACCGGTTATTTAGTTTAAGTAAAATAAACGTGACGGCCAAATAAATAATTTTTCTGGGTGTATCTTTGATTCTTACTTAGTCTGACTATTTAATCCAATTACTGTCTCTATCGGCCAATACTGCGTGTCGTTTAAACGCTTCCGTATGTAAACATTTTTGTACTTACAGGGTTGAACACCCCACCTACAATAAACCGTAACAATAATTAAAGAAAAAGAACTCTATTTTTCGAGCGCGTACCAATTTTTTATGTAAAAACAAACAAAAATCTGTAGGTTAAAAAAAAAATTTGCATTTCTTTGTGGTATCGTCTCCAGTATCGCGGAATTCGCATACACACCCACGTCTTATTATTACCTCAGAGAGGTAATAATATTATTTTTTCAGATTTTTAAGTAATCGTTGATTTTTGTTCTATAAAAAAAATTAAAAATCAACGATTACTTGAAAATCTGAAAAAATTCATACGTATTCAGAAAAATAAACGAATCATTTTCATAAAAAAAAAAAGTTTTGTTGCCGGGTAATTTGTTAAGCAATACATTTTTTGATGAATTTTTTAATAACATTTTGCAATTATTATTATGCAAAATTAATCTTCTCAGTGCCTTTAGTATACATGATTTTTTTCTTATTTTTACACCACCAAGAAGTACTTGCGATTGTCTCTTATTGTTGTCGAACTTATGCGAAGTCAGCGCGCAGCGAGACTCCCTCCTTAATACGGCGAATTTTCGATATATCTAGGGTGGAACAAAAGCCTATATATATATAGTCTTATAGTATAAAAGCCTGTACAGTCTTCCGGCTCGAAACCTCGAATTCCCGGCGTTCCGGGCTAGGTTGATTCGCGGCAAGGGCGCGGGATCGATGGAAGGGGAAACTGAGAAGATAAAAAGGGGTAGAGAAGCATATGAGGGTAAAACGGTTTGAAAGAAGGGCGAAGGGGGGGGCGGTGGGGGGGGGGGGGGAATACGTGGAAGGAAACGTATATGGTACATAGCTGTGTACACGAGGGCTGGGAGAGGTATTGCATTTTACGCTCGATGGCTCGATCTTTCGCGGCTGCTTCGGATGGTCGCGTGTATAAACGGCACCAAAGGGATCCGCGCCGTTATAGCGTACGCGGTACGGAGAGACGGATAGAAAAGAAATGAGAGAAGAAAGGGGATACACGCGGAGGGTGATTGATCTGCGTACTCTGAGGCCGTCGCCGGTCGCGGAGCGGCGAAATAAAAAGGTAACGTCGGACGGGACGGGGACATAGAGGAATCGACGAGAAATGCGGCGACGGCGGAAAATTCTTTGCGTCTCTTTTTCTCCGACTCTTTTGTAATCTTTATATCCGGCGCGGAATGAAGATCCTCGAACAAAGTCGATTCCAACCTTTTTTTTCAACTTTTATCCTTTGAAAACTTTCTTTTTTTTTTTTGTAGATGAAGTGATGACATTTTTATATACTTTCAAGGAAATTTGACGGTCATCGGTCAGCGAATAAAATAATTGTTTCTGTGAACTTAGTATTGAGGGGTTGAAAAATGTCGGACGGTATTCGGGAATTTTTTGCCGACAAGATGAATGAATTTCGGTGAAGATGCATTTGTTCCCGAAAAAAAGGTGTAAAAATTAATTATTAAAAAAAACTGGTAAACTATGATAAAAAAAATTTCTAAACTTAAGTTCAAACTAGGGCTGTACAGATAGGCCCGCCCCAGTCGGCTAAAATATTTTATCCGGCTAAGACGTCTCAGCCGGCTAAACTATTTTAGCCTTGCTTTAAAACGATGAAATCTAAAAATGACATTTTGCGATTTCCTATAATAAATGATGTTGTACATTTTAAGTTTTAATTTTATGAGATGTACACATTTGTTATGTTATGAAAAAAGGTGCAACAAGTTATTTGCACATGCCTTTTCTATAGTTAACTCAAAAATACAAGCGTTGAAAATTGAAAGTTCCATATCGCTTTCTTATAATGGACCCTTATTTTTTTGCGAAACTTGTATTGTAATTATAGCTTTCTCTATGAGTAAGCCAAAATCGAACAATGAAATTTATCATAGAGAAAGTTATGGAAAAACCGTAAAAGATGAGGAAGTACTTGTGCAAATCGCTTTGCACGCTTTTTTGTTCACTAAAAAGGCCAATTTGAGCCAATGACATAGTTAATTAATTCAATTATTTTAGCCGGCTAATCTAATTTAGCCGGCTAATGTCTTTTAGCCGGCTAATGTCTTTTAGCCGGCTAATCTGTTTTAGCCGGCCAATCCGTTTTAGCCGACTAATTCGTTTTAGCAGACCAAACTATATTACCCGACAAAGCTGCCTTGCAATTTCTTGACGAAATTTTTTTTTCTTTTTTAAAAGTTATCTGCCACGTATTCCGATGTATTTTCGTCCGCCGAACACGAATCCGCCAGCCTTTTTGGCCTGAAGTACAATGCTACATTCAGGGACTCGATTTTGTGCACGAAATTATGCACGATTTTATGCACTTGGCCGGCTAAAATAGTTTAGCCGGCTAAGCCGTCTTAGCCGGCCAAACTATAAAATCTATTATCCTGATAAGATATTGTAGCCGGCTAGGCCGGCCAATCCACAGAGCCCCAGTTCAAACTCGATGTCGTGCTGTAACTGACAACAGACAAATCGTATTTGGTTGCCCATCAAAAGGAAAAAACAGAATTATGTTTTACGCCCCTCGGGCATGGGAACAAAAACACCCGAGTAAAATCAATTCGGCAAACTTTATCCGCCGATAATATAAAAATCCATTGGATGCACTTTGCGATTCACATGGGGTGGTTTGCGAACACTGACGCATCGGCGTTGACGCCGCCGCGCTCAAATCGTTCTACATTTGTATTATGTATACGCGAACACGTTCGCCGGAGGGAGGGGGAAACGGAAGGATTTGAAGTAGAAGGTACGGAGTTGGAGTACAGAATGACGGGAAGCGGAGAGCGGAATGTTGGACCGCCTATTTGGTGGACTCGTTCCAAATCCTCATTCCTTTATTCCTGGAAACTCTCGGCGAACGACGGAGAGGGGGAAAAGCTTTTTTCCACCGTGTCTTTTTCCCTCCGGTTTGATGTTTTCCATTCCGTTCTTTCCAGTCCCATCGGAAGGTACGAGAGAGAATGCAGCCGGACCGGCATCGATCGGCGCGGTGCCGATCTGTTCTGGTTCCGGCGCGGTTCGAAGCTGCCCGGCAAAATACAAAGACCGGAAAGGATGTAGGGGAGAGCGGGGCAAAATGGGGCAACGGGGCAAAACGGGGTTTTTGGGCAAAACTAAATTTTTCAATCATTTTGCTTCCTCATAGAGGAAGCTTTGTTTTGGTGAAAAAAAATGTCGAGATTTTAATGAAAAAGTGTGCAGAATGTTCGAAAACATCGAAAAATCACATTTAGAAAAAATGTCTGGACGGATGTGTGTGTGTGCCAGGCCTCCAAAATTCAATCGTGTATAACTCAAGAACGGTTTTATCAATCGGATTGAAATTTGGCGCACATGTACAGCAGTTGAGTGCTTCTGTTTGTTACAATTTATGCACTAATTGAACCATTCGTTCAGATTTTATGAGATTTTGAAATTTTTGAAAAAAGTGTGTTCGCGCTCTAGCTTTCGCTAATTTTGAGATTCTGGGCTGAAACTTTCTACAGAAGTAGACCAACATCCATGAATTTTCGCTATTGAGTTTGGTACGAATTGGTCGAGGGGTTTCGGTTTTGTGAAATTTACGATTTTTCAAAAAATATCTATTTCACTCTAACTTTTATAACTTTTGAGATATTTGCCTACAAATTTGTACATAAATAATTCCCTATTAAATTTGGCAAGAATCGATCGAAACGTTTAAATTTTATAAAATAAAAAAATCAGAAAATTCGTACCTCACAAGAGACGATTATTTTTGTTTTAAATGCTGAAAAAGAAGCTAAGTAAGTGGCAGATAAAAAAAATTGAAAATTGAAATTTTCACATCGCTTTCTCATAAAAGCTGAAAATTGCAATTTTCATATCTCTTTTTTTTGTCGCGAAGCTTCCTCTATGAGGAAGCCAAAAATACAAATAATGCTTCCTAAAAAAAGAGATATGAAAATTGCAATTTGCTAATTTTATGAGGAAGCCATATGAATATTTCAATTTTCAACTTTTTGGATCGGACAAGGTGGCAAAACTGGGCTGAAAAACTGATGTATCCGATGGGGCGAATTCGGGCATCCAAAAAATTATTGGAAAATGACATTTTGCCCAAAAACCCGTTTTGCCCCGTTGCCCCATTTTGCCCCGCTCTACCCTACTCGCTCCGACGGGCGAGTACAAAATCCCGACGTCGAATGCTTCGCGCTCGGTCAGCATGAGAGTGGTATTATTGAGGAAACGTTCCTCGACCACGAGAACTCTTTATGTTCAAGGATTTTAGGGATTTAACGGATATTTGTTGTCTGCCGGGGATAAAAAGGTAGAAAAATGGTGGGAAGAATTCGGTGTTGCGAGAACGACTGAGTGAAAGGATTTCAATTCAATTTGTTTTTGAGCCGAGGTTATTCTCACGAGTTCGCGATTGGTTCCGTAATGGTTCTGTAATCGTACGGCGTGTAGTTTCGTAGCAGTTTAGAGTCGAAGCTTTCAGCCAATGAGATCGCTCGAAAATCGACCGAAACTTAACTCTCGGTATCTCGAAAAGTGCGCACCTTGGAAAAATTTTGTAACGAGAAAGTTTACTCGGTTTTACACCCTGATTACGATGGTACAATTTTTCCACGAATTTTCACTCTCTTTATATAAGCCATATAGAAAATAAACGAATGGTAATAATTGTATACAGAAAACCAGATACATTACTGCTCTGAGAAACAGAATAGTATTTCTTACTATAACGAATAGTTCTCAGGAGGAACGTCTATATAGATAGTTTCTGATAGTATAAATTCAATTGGTTAAACTATAATTATGGTTACAACCATAATTGTTTGTCATTGTCGCAACTATAAAATGTAGACATTTCCCCTACTATTTTTTATGGTAAAAAATCTGTATCGTTGCTTTTACTATGTAATTTTTTCTCGCTGTGCATATATTATATTTTTCATGACTTTAAGCGGATGAAGGAATCGATTGTTATGGCAATTCCATTGGAACAAATCCGCGAAAGTGAAGATTTCTTGAAATTTTTATATCTTCAATACGTATTGAATTATTGTAATTTAATGGTTGTTTTTTTTTTGTTGTTTTTTCAGAGGCAGCTTAACGTTCAGGGATACCAGTGCAGTTCCGATTTACGCTACGTTCTATTCAAGCACGATGTCAAGCCGGTAAGCATAAGCAGTAATGGACGTTAGGACGAGAATCCTGCGTGTAGTTGTGTAGCTTCGGTAAAAAAACTGGCGTGAAAAACTGCTGGCGCTGTTCGGAGGTTTCGAATAAAAAATAAAAGTCGGTCCTTTCATGCGCTAACTCAATGGACGCTTCAGCCTCGATTTAATTATGCCCGGGCAACCCGTTCCCGGCTCTAGTCGCGGAGAAGAAAGGGACTTTTTAAAAAGCTACCGCGAAGCGGGCACTGGACAGGAAGGGGATTCCCCGCTTGGACACCCTTCCTTTCTGCGCCCCGCTCGCTTTTCTCGTTCGCTAATGGAACCCTCTGTTTCGCGCTTCTTATTTCCGTATCTCCAGAATAAAAACTCTGCCTTTCATCCGACTCTCGGGCAAGTTCACTCTTGAAACAACCGAGGGAAATAAATTTTTCGACCGTGAATTTTAATAGACCAGATGGCGATAATTGGTTCTCGTTAATTTTAACTTTTTAACGTCGTCGACACAAATTGTGATTAACAGACCGGAAACGTATGTTCCATTCCGATGTGCGTGCCGATTATTGAATTTACGAGTTATAATGAAGAATTCGTTACGCAAGATTTTTCAAGGTAATCGACGTTGATTTTGAATTTTTGATTCCTCGTAAAGGAAATTGTTTTCGTAAAAAAATGAGATTTTAATGTCAAAGTACTTTTTAATAGAGAAAGCTAGGTGCAAAATTTTAATAAATGAGGAAGCCATGTGCAAATTGTAAGAGTTATAATTAAGAAGTCGTTACACAAGATTTTTCAAGGTAATCGACGATAATTGTGATTTTTTGATTCCTCATGAAGGAAACTGTTTACGTAAAAAAAATAGATTTTAATGTCAAAGTACTTTCTGATAGAGAAAGCTAGGTGCAAAATTTTAATAAATGAGGAAGCCATGTGCAAATTGTAAGAATTATGATTAAGAATTCGTTACACAAGATTTTTCAAGGTAATCGACGTTGATTTTGATTTTTTGATTCCTCACAAAGGAAACTGTTTTCGTAAAAAAAAATAGATTTTAATGTCAAAGTACTTTCTGATAGAGAAAGCTAGGTGCAAAATTAAAAAAATAAGGAGGCCATGTGCAACTTGTAATATTGCGTGAATTCTTTTTAAAAAAAGTGTACAGCAACGGGTAAATGTACAAATGCGACATATTTTACTGATAAAATATGTGTTTAATCGTATGGAGGATTCGTTTTACGTTGTACTAATTCTGAATGAATTGAAACTGGGCGAGGGTGTTTGTTGTCAGACTGGGGCGTTGACGTCACACGCGCCTGGTACGCCGGGCTCCTCTACCCCCGGCTACCTCCGGTCAATCGCTCGTAGAGCCCATTCACGAGAGTGGGTCGCGCTCGCGCATTCCCGCACGCTATCGGCTTTGCCTTCCACGTGAACACTGCACGTCGCCGACGTCCACGAGGAATGCATTAATAAAAAAGAAGAGACTAGGCCGTCTCGTCTGAACGTTAGACACTGCGATACATAAATGATATTTCGCATTTTATTATCGCGATAAACAGCGTTTCAAAATTAGGACAAAAAGAAATTCCAGATTCGTATACACCGCTCAAAACTGAGTAAACTTTTCCTTTGGCAAAACTTCGTACGACGCCTGGTTATCGAGAAACTGAGCGTTGAAGTTTCCAGCCAATCAGAGCGCTCGAAAAGCGGTAGAAACGTAACATGCTTGTATCTCGAAAACTAGACGCTTCAGAGAAAATTTGCGAAGAGCAATTCTGTTCAGTTTTGAATCTTGAACAAGGGTACACAGTTTATGGACGAACTTTCACACATCCTGTTCACGGAGAGTCAAAAAAGAAAGAAAAAAAAAGAATAGAAATGTAATTCCCAAATTTCGGACTTTTTTTACTTTCTGTGCGTCGTCTCACCCAACGATTTAAATATTACAATAAAAAATCGCCGAGACGCAAGAAAAGTTAAAAAATTGTTTAGCCTCCCAAGCTCGGACAAGCAGCGCTGGAAGAGGAAGTGCCCTCGAAGCTCCTGTTCACAAGCAGTTTGCATATATTTCGTTGCGCCCGAGATTCACCGGTTGCTGGAGTTCCGTGTTCAGCGGTACTTTGTTTTATTTTCAACCCCCTTCTCGTCGCGCGCGCATTTCCCTTTCGCCTCCGTTTTTCAAGTTTGGGCGGGTGTTCCGAGTTGTTCGTAGCGTGCGAGCTGGGAAGAGCGACGGGACATACAGGACAACCGTCGGGGATGTAACGACATGATCAAGCGCACTTTAAAGTCGGTTTAAGCAACGCGACGTGATTTGAATTTTCTTCGCCGAGAGGCGGCGAGGGTGGCTGGCCGAGCGGCGAGATGAAGAGACGCACACGCCTACCTCTTTCGCCTCACTTTTCTCTCCGCTCTGCCCCGCGCCCAGTTTCGTTTCCTCGCGGCTTAAGGAGGTTGGAGCGAGTGGTGTTCATTTTGCCTAAATTCGAGAAATTCGGGCAAAAATTGCAAACACTTCCCAATGTTATAAAAATCTGAATAAATTCATACATATTATAGGCATTGAAAAGATTCATTTTCCATAATAATAATTTCAAAATGTTATTAACAAATTGTTTTAAAAAAATTGTTCATTAAAATATGTGGTAACTCAACTTTTTTTTCAAATGATTCGTTCATTTCTCGGAATACGTACGAATTTTTCCAGATTTTTATCTTTATTTTGATTTTTCTTGTTTATTACATGGAAAAATGTGCAAAAACCAAAATAAAGATAACAATCTGAAAAAATTCATACGTATTCCGAAAAGTGAACGAATCATTTTCATTAAAAAAAGTTGAGTTACTACATATTTTGATGAACAATTTTTTTTCAACAATTTGTTAATAACATTTTGAAATTATTATTATGCAAAATTAGTCTTTTCAATGCCCATAATATGTATGAATTTTTCAGATTTTTATAACATTGGGAAGTGTTTGCAATTCTTGCCCGAATTTATCGAGTTTAGGCGGAATGAACACCACTCGCTCCAACCTCCTTAAAGAAAATTGCCTTAGACCAGGCGCTCCTGACAATTTTTATTTTTTTCTCCGTTTTATTGTGATAACTTCCTTTTCGTCGAGACTCAAAACGAGCACAACATAATCTACCAGCTAATTGCGTCCCGCAACAGCGGCAAACTTGCAGTTAACGATCGCTCCGTTTTCCCGAGTAACAATATAATCTTGGTCCACTCGGAGCACTAAACTCCAAATTACACAGTCAGGATTTTCATGCATAAGGCTATTACTTACCGGTTATTAGATTGCTGGCCGGGCTTTCTAGCTCCCGGAGTGTTGTCGCATCGATCATCGTGGACTTTAACGTGTTTCAGGTCTTCAGGCACACTTTTACTGCACTCTACACGGTTTACGACGTCACCAACGAGTGAGTATCATATTCATCCCTTGTGAACACAAAACCGTAGCTCATTTAGTCGATAGAGTTGAAGAACATATTTTTCACAAATCGGGAAAGTGATCACTAGCCTTTGACTCGCAAACGGTCCATCGGAGCGTATTTTTGCAAGAGACCTTTTTTGTAGAGTGTGAAATTAGCGCCGATGATAACGCAAAGTGTGATTGTCTTCTTCAAGTCACCACACACCCTCCGTCTTCATTTTTCACAAATCGGGAAAGTGATCACTAGCCTTTGACTCGCAAACGGTCCATCGGAGCGTATTTTTGCAAGAGACCTTTTTTGTAGAGTGTGAAATT
>JAPYZC010002424.1:0-15124 GCA_030522665.1 Ichneumoninae sp. A BG-2022a
TCAGCATCTTCCATATGCTTGATTTTTTTCAGATTTTTATCCGATCGAGAAGTGTTTGTAATTCTCTTTTATTCCTCTCAAACTTAGGCGGCATCAGTCCTTGCGCTAGTACTACCTTAAAAAAGTGCCATTGGTCACAAAAGCGGTAATTTTTGGAGCCGTCGGTGACGGTCATTTGATCCGTCGTTTGACGAGCTTTTCACTATCCGCAGGTGTACACCGAAACTCCTCTGCACGTGGCGGCCGGCCTGGGAGCAGCGAAGAATATAACGCTTTTGCTCAGTCACGGGGCGGACGTGAGGGTGCAAAGCGGCACCGCGAGATCGACTCCTCTTCATCTCGCCGCCGAGGAAGGCAGTCCCGAGTGCACCAAACTTCTGCTGGACGCCGGCGCGTCCTGGGACGCGAAAGATTCTCGCGGCAGAACCGCGATGCACTTGGCGGCGTTGGCGCAGTCGGCCGAGACTCTGGAGATCCTCATTCAGGCCGGGGCCAACGTAAACGCTGAGGACAACGATGGCCGGACACCGCTCCACACGGCGGTCGCGAAAGCTCTTCGGGGAAGCGAACTGGTCAGGATGCTGATACAGGTTCGATGACGAATTGCCTCGTGTAGGGTAGAAGTACCAATGGCCGGACACCCAAGGGAGCAGTCCCAGCCCCCGAACGTGCATGATGAATCGCATTTTCGTCGCTCTTGCACGCACGCTTTGTCCGGCGACTGGGACGCGTCTGGTCATTCGTCATTGGGACGTTTACCTTACACTTTAGCGAGAAAACTCTGCCGGCTTCAATTTGCCAATCTGTAAACTTGCCAAAAATCATTAATCGTCTCTGCGAAATTTTCATAAGCTACCTTAAGTACACATGCAATAATACGAATCAACCTCCTTTACTGTCAATAAATGCATACAATTTTAGATAAACAATTGTAAAAAATTAGGACTCATTTGACTACTGCCATGCAGTAGCTACCTTAATGTTCCCACCAAACGGGAGTTATCTTCAGTTTTAGAAGATAAAATATTGATATTGATTTCATAGTATGAAAAAATTGTAGAACCCTCTCGACTTCCATGACATTGTATAGAATGTTTTTTTTTATGTCCTAGATCAATATTTTATCTTCAGTTTTAGAAGATAAAATATTGATATTGATTTCATAGTATGAAAAAATTGTAGAACCCTCTCGAATTCCATGACATTGTATAGAATGTTTTTTTTATGTCCTAGATCAATATTTTATCTTCAGTTTTAGAATATAAAATATTGATATTGATTTCATAGTATGAAAAAATTGTAGAACCCTCTCGACTTTCAAGACATTGTATAGAATGTTTTTTTTAATGTCCTAGATCAATATTTTATCTTCAGTTTTAAAAGATAAAATATTGATATCGATTTCATAGTATGAAAACTTTGTAGAACCCTCTCGACTTTCACGACATTGTATAGAATTTTTTTTATGTCCTTCCAGGCTGGTTCGCTAATTAACAAGCCCGACAAATTCGGCTACACACCGCTCCACATCGCCGCCCTGAACGAGAGTTCTCCGATCGTGATTCTCCTGCTGAGCAAAGGCGCCGACGTAACCGCCCGAACGAAGGGTGGAGTGTCGGCTCTGAGTTGGATAGTTCGAAGAACTCCCGAAGTTATACCGCGTCTCGTGAGCCGCCTCGATCAGGCGATAGTGTTGCACGATCACGAATTGGGCGACGTCGATTGCGAGCTGAGATTGGATTTTCAGCCTCTGGTGCCCGGAGGTCGCGGCGAGACCGACCTGATGCTCTGCCTCGTCGAGGTCGGTCTGCGACACATTCTCAAGCACCCGCTGTGCGAGAGTTTTCTATACTTGAAGTGGTTCAGGATAAGAAAATTCTTTCTCTTCAGTCTGATATTCCATTCGATATTCGTGGCGTTGTTCACGGCCTACGTGACGATCGCTTTCATGTACGACTTCAAGAGTCTCGCCAACGCTCTGATCTGGCCGGTCGGCATTTTCACGTGTACGCTGACGTGCAAGGAGGTCTTCCAGCTATCGCACGGTGTGTGGATCTACGCGAAGCGTTGGGAAAATTGGCTCCAGTGGGGCGTGATCCTGGCCTCGAGCGCCGTGCTCGTCGCGCCGGCGGGCGACTGGCAGCATCACGCGGCCGCTTTCGGAGTTCTCCTAGTCTGGGTCGAGCTCATGATGGTCGTCGGCAGATTTCCAATGTTCGGCCTATACGTTCAAATGTTCACCCAAGTGTCGATGAATTTTTTCAAATTCCTGGGCGCCTACATGTGCCTCATAATCGGCTTCTCGATGGGTTTCAGTGTCCTCCACAAAGAGTACAAATCCTTCAAGAATCCCATGGTCGGCCTGCTCAAGACCATAATCATGATGTCCGGCGAGTTGGAGTTCGAGGACGTTTTCTTCGACGATGAGGCGCCGATTCTTTATCCGGGAACGGCGCATCTGATGCTCCTCGTCTTCGTCGTGCTGGTCACGATTATTCTCACGAACCTGATGGTCGGTCTCGCGGTCTCGGATATTCAGGAGCTTCGAAGATGCGCCGGTCTCGACAGACTCGTCAGACGCGCCGAGCTCGTCGCTCACTTGGAGAGCATGCTCTTCTCGAGGCTCCTCGATTACGGACCACGGAGAATCGTGAGGGCCTGCAGAAAGGGCGCGCTTCTTCTTCATCCGCCCCACCACTGCGCCATCCACATTCGGCCCAACGATCCCAGGGACAAACGTCTGCCGCGCGACCTCCTCAAGGCCGTCTATCGTCTCGTCACCGAGAGGAAGGTTCGCAACAAGAATACCAACGACCTCTCGAACCGAAGCGTGAACACCCTGGCGGCCGGAGACTTCAGACTCAGCAGGCTTTACAGTCAGACATCGGCGACCGACAGCAATCGGCAACAGCTCACCGAACTCGCCGCGGAACTCAAACGATGCTCGCAGAACATTGGCACGCGCTTGGACACGCTAACGACGAGAGTCGAAAATATCGCCCGCGATATCGAAATGCAGGGCTCGACGTGACAAAAATTTTCCTGGTATTGGAATCTAAGGAATATCGTAAATTTGTTGTTATGCGGAATTTCAGATGGTACTTTAGGTTTTGTATAAATTGGCAGTGGAACTCCGACCAGCGTAATCGGGCGGGGGTCGGAAAGAGTTTTTGTTAACGAAATTTTGGAAGATAGAAACTTGAGGATGTTCTTATCGGCGTCAAATAATGCATGCGGGAAGAATAATTTGCTTGTATAATACAAGTGTATTTTTAATATATATATACGGGAGGTAAAATTGTTCGGTATTCATCTTTGAAGCCAATTACGTAAAACCTCGGTTTTTTTAATTACCACTTATCGGCTTTGCCAACATTTGAATGTGCGGTTTGGATGATGAACACTCGGATAATTGAGATTCCGCTGTATTGCGGTTTACCGAACAGAGCCGGAAAGTTTGTGGTAATTTTATGCAGCTGGCATATCGAAAATCTATCCATAGTCGTCAGGTGTGATTGTTAAATCGTCAACCTTAATGACGAAAATTCAGATATCAAATAAAAGAGTATAGAAAATAAATGAGTCTGCTGGTCAATCAGGCTTAATCTTGATTTTCTTTTCCCTTTCATTTAGTGTTAGTAAATAATAGTCCATTATGCTGCAAGGGAGGAAAGTGCATAAAAATCCGCATCTCCTGCGTGAGATACGATATTTTCTTTCCAGCTATGCAAAAAATTTCCATATTTCTATGCCTGCAACAGGAATGCAAAGTGGCCGATGAACCGGCGGTGAAAAGTGAAACTTTTCCGCCCGCTCGACAAGAATCGGCCACTTTCCACCCGTTTGCAGCCATGAAATAGGGCCTTGTTAGCGCAGTCGGAGAAAAAGAAATTGTCGCTTACCAGCAGCTTTGTCCTGAACTCTTCTCCATTCTGTAGAGCGATCCTCGCGTCCTCTCCTTGACTCCTCGGCAGCGCGATATCCTCCACTCTGGCCTCGTGAATAATTTTTATCGACGGATGTTTGGGCAATTGTTGATTAACGGCGTGGAGCAAGAGATCGTTTTCGACTATGTAGGCAAATTCGTCCGCCAAGTGGTCCTCGTTGAAGGTAATCATGGCGTCCGAACACGCGTCCCAAACCTACCCAGTAAAGCACAATATTTATTAATATTTATAAAAAATAAATTTTAATTTTTTGAATCTGCTTCTATGTAAATCCTTTTCACGTAAAAATGTATAAATCAAGTTTGTTATTAAATATATTTATTGACTCTGCTTGAATTGCATCTACCAGTAATACATTCCACGTGTCTACCAGCCTTTTGCATAGAGTGTATTTCCATGGTTTTTTATTGTGTACAATCCATGTACAAAATTTCTAATTTTACTAGAGTATCAAGCAAAGCATTTAAGACGTGAACGAACTGAGTCATCCTAGGATACAAGTAAAAATAACAATGAGTAGGCTCTACTAAGTTGATGCAATACATCAGTTCATGACGTTTTTCTTTCTTTTACATATTTACATATTATATTCAATCTTGTTTTTTTTACAAAAAATTTTTTGTCTGTATTATGTATATTAAACTTTCATATGCTTCGTATTTCCGGTTGACTACTTGTGAGTTCTGTGTAAAGGAGTTACTCCGTCAATAAAATTAGCAATTAACAATGAAGAAGGGAACGGTAGACTACCTGCATCTTTCGCACCGGAGCATAACGGACCGACTCAATGTGTTGCCAAGCTCCGATACTGGAGAGCAAAGTTCTCGTCTGCTGGTTCAAGGCCACTACCCGATTAGAATATTTTTCCTGTTGCTTGTACTCGTGTTTTTTGCCTCCTTCCAACAAAAGTATGCTTTTGGACTCGAGTCTTCTGTTGTTAGCTGTTCGAAGTACGCAAAGAAAAAAATTACTGTTAAACTCTTTACGAAGATAAATTATTAGCGACGAATATCGTGAAGATGAAATATTTTGAAAATGGCGACGCCGCAAGTGACTAACCTAACGCAACGGCCAAAGTAGTGCCGACCATTCCACCGCCCGTGATGATAATGTCATAAATTCCATCGCTGCTCGCGGCTTCCTGGTGCTTGTTTCTCGATATCATCAACGAGTTCGATACAATCCTGCTGTATTGTCGTACGAATCCTGCGAAAACTCCCCGAGACGCAGAAACGGCGTCAACGATGAGCGCCATTTTATCGGCGTCTGCTGAAACCGTCAGCTGATTATTATTATTTATCTACTTCGGGCCACCTCCGATCTTCGTCGTTAATAGATATTTTTTACTTGATCTTTTTTTTTTTTTTTGTCAACTAAGAAAAGCAACTTTCGAATAAGTAAGGGCGGGTTTCAATATTGGCTGCAGGAACTCGCTGTCGCTTGCAAAACTTCTGCGAAAGTTATGAAAACGGCACTTCTGGTGGAAAATTATCGCGGTTACCCGCGCTAAGTCCTACAACCGATAATTCTAAGATCGCGCGTTCGCGCCCGACATGTGGATAATTTTTTTTCAAAACAATTGATAATTGAGAAAATAAAAAATAACCGAACAATGGTGGTTAAAGTTGTTCGATAAAAAAACTTGACTTCGTGGATAGATAAAAAAAATGTTCATTATTCAAAGTAACTTTTGTTGGAGGAAGGCGTTTGATTAATCTCCGTTCGACATTGCAAACTATTTATTTATTTATTGCTATATTCACGAACTGGGCCCAATTAGAAGCGCGATACGTAAGTGTGTCGTCAAACGGACAATATGGAGAGGGTTTGTCGCAGAAAAAAGTAAATATGTTAAAGAAAAAAAAGAAAATAACAATAAAGGAAAAATCTCATGAAATGCGAGAATATTTAGTGAATTCGTAAAACGATGATATCGAACACATTCGATATTTGACCAGCTGATCGCGAATAGGGACTTTTGATTTTTTCCCATTGGGACGCTTTTCTCGAAATCGCTGTCAGATCCTGGTCAACAAAATATAGTGATCCTCCGTGCTGCAGGTGTTTGTAACTCCTGGAAACGTTGTTTCGTTGTTTACGAGTTATTATTAATTCTTGGTGCACAAGAATGAGCGACGATGACCGTGATATCGACATCGAGAGCGACGTGAGTCTTGACCGTCGACTCGGACACGGCCGTACGGACTAGTAAACAGTCTGGAACTTCGACTTTGTTGATAATGCTTCACGAGCTATTTTTTTTTTGTTCTCGTTAGGAAGGCGACGACTCCGACTCCAGGCAGAGGCACTCGAACAACACGCAATATTACTCTCAGGTGCGTAATCGCGTCTTTTCGTTAGTGTTTGGATTTTGCGACGACTCGCTGAAAGAATCGTCCCTCTAGGCCAATGAACTCGGCTCATTGAGGTTAGAACTTTATGGCCATTGGTTGTACAGACCAATGTTTCACGAACTCGTGACTCAAACACTCGTGCTCGATGAACTTTCGATACAGCAAAACTGTTCGCAGACTTTTTCTTGTGGGAATGAAAAATTTTTATAAAAAAAAAAAAAATTTGACCTACAGGCGGAGAAAAGGGCTCACCACAACGCGTTGGAGCGCAAACGAAGGGATCACATCAAGGACAGCTTTTCGAGCCTCAAAGACACCGTACCTGCGCTGCAAGGCGAGAAAGTAGCGAGCAGGGCCCAAATACTGAAAAAGGCGGCAGAGTATATACAATTCATGAGACGCAAGAATACTTCGCATCAGCAGGACATAGACGATTTAAAAAGGCAAAACAGTTTACTGGAGTCTCAGAGTGAGTGTGCAGATTAGAAAGCAATCGAGGGGATGGATAGAAAAAGGGCAAGACATGAAAATGAAGGTTTTTTTTCAAATCTTGACGGAAGGGTTGGGAACAAAGTTCTTGCTATGTTTACACTATTATATGTTTGTCTCTATTACCTCACTATATGCATTCCTTAAAAAAATATACATGTATACATTTTTTTTAAGGGGCTGATTTAAAAAAAAATAATGACATCCTTTATATCTGACTATTACTAAGTTGTTTACTGTAAACAAGTTTTATACTTTTTTTGCAATTAATTGAGAATGGGAGTCGTATCACGACATGTTATTGGATACTAATAATTATCTGACCCTATCGTTTGTATTAATGCAGAAAAATCCTTGAACACATAGGATATTTGTTAATGCTTAAGCTTCTTCAATTTATCCCAGCCAAGTGCTAGTTTTTGCCAGATTGGACAAACTTTGTAGAAACTAACGAGGATAGACAGATATAATTATTTCCCATGCAGAAGTAATATTCAGACACTTACTAATACAGAATTTCAAACTCGTTCGGAGTAAAAAATGTACTGTATTTTTTGTAAATGCTACAAATATCTTAAAAAGCCATACGCGTTTGTGCACCTTTAAGAGTAATTTAAGTATCTAAGTAGTGTTGCGGTCTTGTTCTGTCCATCCTTTAATTTCACCTAAAAAAAAAAGAAAGATTGCTTTTAGTTTTTATTCTTAATTTAATGCACCCCTTTTTGCGAAGTTCGCACATTGGAGAAAGCCAAGATCACTGGAAACTTTGCAGCTGAATCGTGCGAAGTTTCCAAGTCCGAATCTGTGGGAATCGGGGGTTACAACGATTCTGAATCAGAGTCGTCGGACAGCGAGACGGGCAGAGCAATACGTCATCCAAAGAAGTTGAAGATAGCGGGCCTCCATCACTGACGCATGCGCGAACAACGTTCATCGATATAATCGACTTGAAACTTTATTTTGATAAAACAATCACCTCGTTGTAATTAATATACGTGTATCATGTAAACATATGTAAAGTAGGTACTTATTTAAGAGAATAAATATTAGTTCTGTTCATAATCCGAAACAGCAACGTTACTGGGCGGCAATCTCGTATTTGCAACGATGTTCGATTTTTCGGACCACTGTCGGGACGCGCCAGAGCTTTAGATTTTTGTTCCAAATAATTGTAAAAAAACAAAATCAAACGGGAGGAACGTTGATATCGAATTCTGTCGATATTTTAATGGACCTCGCCGGTTGTTCTAACAAATGGAAAAACTTGATCCACATAGTTCAAATTTGGTCCACTGTGTATCTGGGATTTTAATCCATTCGGCTCTATCATTATTATATGATCACAAACTGTGTAAAGAAAAAGGCAAACAACTGTTTGCCGCTACGACAATGTAGGATATTTGAATCGGTTGGAATTTTTTTTTAGTATTTAGCTCGATAGAGAGTGCAAAAATTCTGAACAGATGCCGAGTTGCGTCAGAAGGGAAATGGTATTAATTCACGGCAATGGATAACGTATCATAGATTTTAAAAAGTGTTGGATGCATTTTTTTTCCTAATTTGAATTGTTGCCAGATTTTTAAGATCCATATAACAAAAATAAAAAGCGTGTGTATAAATATTTCTTTATACTATATTAAATTGCTCGTTTCGACTTACATGTAAAAATAACATTAATTGGAGTGAGAGGGATTTTTGTTTGACGTAAGGAAATAAATGGGGTAGCAAGAGTTGGGTAACTGGAACTTATTTGAGTGAATAAATGTTCGATTTATATTCCGAGTTTTTTCAATCCCTGACGAAAATGTGAAATATTCCCGTTGCACATTGCTCTCACCGTTAGGTCGAACCCTCTCCAGTCAAGAAATAACAATGGATTTAAAAAAAAAGTTTTTGTAAAACATATCTCTCTTAGCATCGTGGTATCAGCAACACTATTCTCCACATCGCTTGACACCCGTAAGTAAGTAACTTAATATAATTTTTTCATTGAATTTAATTTATTTGACGAATTTCTCCTTAAATATAAATATATAATAAATCCGAAACATTACAGCACCAGAGTAACGATTTATAAAAGTTGAAAAAGTTCAAAACATTTAAGTTTACGATTTGTAAAAGTTAATAATAACATTCCACATGAGACTAGCTTGATTTTTCTTTATTATTTTCGTTACATTCATTAAATTAAATTAAACTTTTTAAACGTAATTCCTCTCTCCGACTCGTATTTTCGAACCGCGCTATGTTTGCCGATTTTTTAAAAAGTTTCAAATGACGACCCAGTAAATTTCTTAAGTCGTGAATTAAAAGCAGTTCGGACATACGTAAAAAAACATCGTAATAAACGAATTCGAACCGGTGGACCAGGAATTAAAATGCTACATGTGTCCAATCATCAGCAGGAAATATTTATAAGCCTCTCTTCGCGAGATAAAATTCCTGTGTTATTCCATTATTTTCCCACCACCCGGCTCGACACACAAGCGCAGTCTGTACTACATCGGGATAAAAAAAATAAAAAAATGATAATGAGTAACAACCATTGATAAAATTCCACTTTATCTGTGTGGCAATGGTCGAGGCGGTCGCTCGCGGGAAACGTTCCACGGATTAATTCCGCAGCGTATGATCGACTGACAGTCACGAGGCAGAGACGGATCGGAGGGCGAGTCTTTTTTTTTAAGCCCAGTCGACTGCTCGTCCCCTGGCGGAGAGCGCGCCACTCGCTTCTGCGAGCGCGAGACTTGGCGCTTGAAAATTGCATTACGTGGGTAGGAGGTGCCGGTTTGTTCCGGAAGGAGGCGGTTTCGACGAGGACGTTTGTCGTTGGTTCGCTCGTTTGTCGGCGCGGTGCGTGGACGGTGTGCCAGAGCCAGCGGGCCAGAGGGAACGTGTACTGCTCCGCCGTACTCCGTCGTTCGTAGGTGGCGGACATAGAAAAAGGCAAAAAAGAAAACGGAAGAATCTTCGCGCGAAGTGTGACATCCCGAGAAACGGCGTCGAGACGATACCGGCGTGAAATGTCAGCCTGTCCGAGAATACAACATCCGCCGCAGCAGGCCAACGGCGACGGGAATCTCGGATCTCCGAGAAAGAAACAACGAACCTCGACTTCCGGTTCTTTGTCCAAGGTCACGGTTGTGCTGGGCGCGCAATGGGGCGACGAGGGCAAGGGAAAGGTCGTCGACATGCTCGCCTCCGACGCGGACGTCGTCTGCAGGTGCCAGGTAATTCCAACCCGACGACATCGCTTTCGTGTTTGTAAATTCGCCGATAAAAAAAGAGGAACGAAAAATTTTTCGTGTCTCTTGGCGTGCTCGAAGTCACGGGACAAGGCTTCGCGCCATCTTTGAGCCAAACTTCCCCCTCCTCCGCGGAGCTCCGAGCTTATTTTTATGTATGTTAGATGCGACGTTGTAACATAACGAAATTAGTGCCGGTGACGCTTCCGTTTCACGATCCGCACACACGCCCGACGATCCTCGTCCATTGCCGCCCTTTTTGCTTCTCCCCTGCCGATGCTCCTGGGAGGCCGCACGTGCGAGCTGTTTTCACGACCGTTCGGTGTTCGTGTGTGTGTGTGTTGTTTCCCCCAAAAACCGCCTTGCTCTGCGAGCCTCGACAAAATGTTTATTTTTCGTTTGTTCTCTTCGTCTCGTGCCGAAATGAGAAAAATTTATATATAGCTCGGCGCGCGTCACGCGCTCGAACCGCACTCGAATTTTGTAATCTTTTTACCCTATGACGAAATCGGACCTTGGAGGCAAAATTTTGCGGCCGATATATATTTTTAGAAACGGAACTTTTGGATCCTCGCGCGAGCGTTATTTGCACACCCCCGGTTGCTGTGGTTTTTGCTGCGTCTTTCGACCTGGCCCGGAGTGACGGACTGACGGTGTTACATCATTCGCATTTTCAAACAGTCATCTGCGATAAGCTCCTCCCAGCTGCCAGGCCGTTAAACTCGGCATGATGATTGTACCCCGAGCGACGCAGTATTTCATTGGCGAGTAATTAATTTGTCGCGTCAGTGTAATGTACGGAAATCCACCGGAGTCTCGTCGTTTCAGCGACGCTCTCGCAGCCTTGACGTACACTGACGTCTATGCAAATATGCGTGTGGATAGTATATTTTTTATGCGAGGTTCGGCGGGAATAATATGAGGATTTTGCATCGGCCAGACCTGTCTCGTGGGAATCGTATTTCTGTTATCTCTGCGCTGAGTCGGCAGTGTAATGTTTCTCCTTTCAGGAAAATCGCTTCATTGTAGAAGCGCTCTGTCATTATGCAAATAAAAATTATTGAATCGGCTTCAGTCGCACTCATCGTCGTATCAATGCAAGGCGCCTGTGCAAATTTGCTTTTTTTATACGGGCTTCTGCAAGAATAACATTGAGAATTTGTCCGATCAAGAAAAGCGCTCCATTGTACAAGCGTGCTTTGTCCTTGGGCAAAGAGAAAATTATCAAATTTTCTTGAGTTATCATCGTCATATTAATGCAAACTGTCCATTCAAATGTGCATAGATCATAGATTTTTATTTATTTATTTAATTATTTATTTATTTATGGGACTTGCCCTTTTCCATAAGAAATTCAGACAACAAAGTAAATGTGTGAAATTAAGTTGAAATGAATTATTTTGTGGTTTTCTACAAATTTTATTTTGTGGTATATTCAAAAATAATCTTTGCAAATAATAGAACTTGTATCGTAATTTTTTATGTCAATTATGTCAAAAGTGCTCCACTATCCAAGCACGCTTTGTCCTTGGGCAAAAAGGAAATTATTGAATGTTCTTGAGTTATCATCGTCATATTAATGCAAACTGTCCATTCAAATGTGCATAGATCACCAATTTTTATTTATTTATTTCTTGAATTATTTATTTATTTATGGGTTTTGCCCTTTTCCGTCAGAAATTCAGACAACAAAGTAAATGTGTGAAATTAAGTTGAAATTAATTATTTTGTGGTTTTGTACAGTATATTGAAAAATAATCTTTGCAAATAATAGAACTTGTATTGTAATTTTTTATGTCAATTTCTGTGAGAAGAACATTAAGAATTTTCCATCTTAAGGAAAGTACTCCGTTGTACAAAGGCGTTTTGTCCTTATGCACAAAAAAATTATTCAATCCCCTTGAGTTACACTCATTGTTGTATTACTGCAAAGAGTATATCATTGATTTTGAATGCAAGTTTCTGCCATAATAAAAATAAAAATGTCCCTTCTCAAAAAAAGCGTTCCCTCGTACAAGCGCATTCTATCCTTATGCAAAAAAACAAATTACTTATTAGTTCACTGGACAAGCCCTTTTACAAAGAAAATACAGATATAAAGAAGAAAGTATGATTGCATTTAGTACAGTGTATTCCGTATAAAGGAAAATTATGAAATCGTCGTATTTATGCAAAGAGTCTACTAAAAAATGCGTGGGTCGTTGATTTTTTATGCGAGTTTCTGTGAGAACAAAATGAAGAGTTTCGTATTGCCCGGACCCGTCTCGCTGAAATCGCGTTTCTGTTATTTCCATGCTCGGTTGCGGTGTAATATTTCCGCTTGCAATATAAGCGTGCTCTGTCCTCATACAAAAAAAATAAATCATCCAATCTTGAGTTACATTCATCGTCGTATTAATGCAAAGCGTTCACACTTGAAATATTTCTATTATTCCACAGGGAGGAAATAATGCGGGTCATACAGTAGTTGTAGAGGGTGCCCAATACTTCTTTCACCTTCTACCTAGCGGAATAATCAATCCAAGATGCAAATCCGTTTTAGGTAACGTCACACTTCAATAAAAGAGCACAAATTCGTTTTAAAAAAATAATAATAATTGTTCCGTTGTTTGAAACACTCGAAAACCTTACGTACTAAAGAGAAGAAAAAAAAGAGAGAAAAAAATCAAATATATCTATTACACTATGAAAAAAAAAGAAATTGTTCCGATGTTTGAATCACTCGAAAATCTTATGTACCATAGAGAAGAAAAAAAAATACAAATAGATTTATTACTTTATTTGACTTAAATGAATTTTTTTAATGATGAAATAAATAAACGATAAAACAGCATTGAGCGTTGAGGCGCTGGCAGTTACCTCGTAAAGATAAGGGAACAGTATATCTTGTTTGAATGAATATTGTGTTGCAGTGCTTTGAATAACAGAGTACTATAAATGAAGTAAACCGAGAGGTCTCCGGTTAGCGGGGCTCAATTATCGTCTATCATTGATTCAATAATTTGCAAGCTGGTACTGCCTGTTGCCAGGTTCTGCAAGACGCCTATAATGGAAAGGAGAATAGCGAAAACCGGACAGGAATAAATTGTTATGTTTTGCAGGTAACGGCGTCGTTATACATTTGCCGGGATTGTTCGAAGAGCTGGAGCAGAACGAGGCCAAGGGCCTCAAGGATTGGAACGAGAGATTTATCATATCGGATCGGGCTCACATAGTGTTCGATTTTCATCAGCAAGTAGATGGCTATCAGGAACTGGAGAAAGGTCCTCAATCGTTGGGAACGACGAAGAAGGGAATCGGCCCAACTTACTCGAGCAAAGCCGCGAGAAACGGCCTCAGAATCGGCGATCTCCTCGGCGACTTCGACAAATTCTCCGATAAATTCAATACCTTGGTCGCTTCGTACCAAAGAATGTTTCCCGCTCTTCACGTAGACGTTAAGGCGGAACTGGAACGCTACAAGGGGTGAGCTATGCGAGCCTGGAGTAAATCAGTCACGAGTCAAATCCGCACGAGATACCGGCACGGTATTCCTTCGGTTTAATTGCCGTTCGCTATAGAGTCATCGATTAAACAATTTAAATGCTCGATAACCGCAGGTACGGAATCGGTGAAAATGTCGCAACGTCTCAAGGCTTCCTACAAATTACCTAGACATTTTTTTTAATTCTTAGCCAATGGAGTAACCGAAGTTTATTAGAACCGAACCGAAGAACCGAATATTTTGTTAATTAAATTGAGGCTATTTTTCGGCTATTTCTGACCGCTCATATTTATTATAAAAACTTTAACATAGCTTGATTCAATATATTTTTTAATTAACACTTGATTCTCACTTTGGCGTTAATTTGAAGGCTTCTTACAAGTGACCTAGAAAAAAAAAATTCTTAGCCAATAAAATAATCGAAGTCGATATTTGTTGTCAATTAAATTGAGGGCATTTTTCGGTTATATCTGACCGCTCATATTATTATAAAAGCTTTATTAACATAGTTTGATTGAATTTTTTTTTCATTTAACGTTTGTTTTTCATAACACTTGACTCTCTGTAGATACGTCGAGCGTATCAGACCGTTGGTGAGGGAGACTGTACACTATCTGCATCAAGCATTGAAGGAGGGAAAAAAAGTGTTGGTCGAAGGAGCCAATGCGGCGATGCTCGACATCGACTTCGGTACTTACCCGTACGTGACGAGTTCCAACTGCAGTATAGGAGGTGTCTGCACCGGTCTCGGCTTGCCACCTGCCACAATCGGCGAGGTTGTGGGCGTCGTCAAAGCGTACACGACGAGAGTAGGCGACGGGCCATTCCCAACCGAACTTCGCGATTCCATCGGTCAGACTCTTCAGACTCGCGGCCACGAAGTCGGCGTTACGACGAAGAGGAACAGGCGTTGCGGATGGCTCGACCTGGCGCTGCTCAAGTTCACAGCGTTGGTCAATGGGTCAGTTAAATGACAACTGCATATCGCTTAGCTTAAATTACAATACACAAAATATCCCGAAAACCGAAACTTTTGCACAACTTCTACATGTAATTTGACGCAAAAAGCTCGGTGTTTTTTTTTTTTTTTTTTTTTTTTTTTTCTTTCTTTATTTTTTTCGATGTTTCAATTGTGGCTTTTTTTTATATGCTTTTTTTTTTTTTATTCCTTGAATCTATATAGATACACATCGATATGCCTGACCAAGTTGGACATCCTCGACACGCTTCCCGAAATAAAAGTGTGCACCGGCTACCGCTTGAACGGAAAGGAAATTGATTATTTCCCGAGCACAGCCGTAGAGCTGGCACGAGCGGAACCGATTTACGAGACCCTCGAAGGCTGGCGCTCGACGACCGAGGGTGTACGCTCGTTGGAGAAGCTCCCGCCCAATGCACGAAAATATGTTGAAATGATCGAAGACCATTTGGATATTCCAGGTAAGACCTCTAGTTAAGGATGCTTCACACGTACAATCCCAGCCAACAGTAAGAACAGTGATACGCCCTTAAGGAGGAAGTCTCGCTGCGCGCTGACTTCGCATAAGTTCGACAACAATAAGAGAAAATTGCAAGTACTTCTTGATGGTGTAAAAATCTGAAAAA
>JAPYZC010002425.1:0-20837 GCA_030522665.1 Ichneumoninae sp. A BG-2022a
AAACTGTAAAACTGTAAAACTGTAAAACTGTAAAACTGTAAAACTGTAAAACTGTAAAACTGTAAAACTGTAAAACTGTAAAACTGTAAAACTGCAAAAGTGTACCGAATTTGATTGCAGAATTTTGGGAGGATCATTTCAAATGTCGTTATCCGAACGCGTCGCAGACTCCGTACAACAATTACACGGACGAATGCACGACCACCGAGAGGCTCACGAAACAGAACACTGCCTTCGAGGACCAGCTGCAGTTCGTTTCTGACGCCGTTTTGGCTTTCGCTTATGCATTTCGGTAAAAAAAAATTATCAAATAAAATTATAATAAAACTAATAAACTGCAACTTCCCTATCCAGTAATTTAGTGAAAAAATTTATCTCGATTTCCTTGCTTATGTTTAGAGAAATGCACAAAGACTTGTGCCGGGGCAATCGCGGTCTCTGCGAGTCCATGAAACCCACTAAGGGCACCGAGCTACTGAACTATTTGAGGAAAGTCGAATTCATGGGTGAGTGTAACGTGAATCTTGTTTCAATTATTAAAAATTTACCATCGAACGGGGCAAAACGGTCCTCCATTTGGGATAAAGCCTTATCATTTCTTATCTCGCGCAAAAAAATTTGTACGAAAAGTCCCTTTTGCCCCGCTCTCGCTCATCACCTTATCACACCTAAAAACTGCTTATTAATATGATTTTAATTTTTTTTAAATCACTATCGAAGGTTTGAGCGGCGACGTGTTTCACTTCGACAAAAACGGCGACGGTCCAGCCAGATACAACATAATACACTTCAAGCAGGTGTCTCCGGGCAAGTACAAGTGGATACGAGTCGGGGAGTACCTGGAGGGCGAGTTACGTCTCAATATGTCAGGTGATTATTTAACTGGACAGAATGATGGTCCAATTTGTGTTTTGGCCGTATCCGTACGTAGGTACGTGCGGATTGGATTCAGATAGCGTAGTAACGAACAATAGGGCCGAAAACTTCTTGAGCTCGATGCTCTACAGTCTACAGTAGGGTCTCCGCGAGGTTCCTTATTCGCAATCGATATAGTGACGGAGCTTCGCGAATTGTTCGTTTCCAGAGATCCAATTTCGTCTGGGGCATCCCGAACCTCCTGAAAGCGTTTGCTCGTTACCGTGCGAGGTGGGCCAAGCGAAGAAATATGTCGAGGGAGAGAGCTGCTGCTGGCACTGTTTCAACTGCACTCAGTATCAGGTATTCGCGTTTATCTTATGAATATATTCACCTCCTTCGGTGTGGTACTGCACATCGTAGCTCCGGATTCCACTTTCTGAAACGCACGGTGTACAACGAAAATTAATTAAATTTCAACGTCTGCTTCAGAACTATTCGCCCGCGGTAACAAATATTTTTCCTCTTTTTTCACGGATAGATTATTCTGATAGGACTGCATATAGTTTGTCAAAATTTGAAAACCAGTTTATGCTCTTATCAACTGCATTCAGTATCAGGCATTAGCGTTTATCTTGTGCATATATTCACCTAGTTCGGTATGACATTGCAGACCGTAGCTCCGGATTCCACTTGCTGAAACGCAAGGTGTACAACGAAAACTAATTAAATTTCGACGTCGGCTTCAGAACTATTCGCGTGCGGTAACCAATATATATATTTTTTTTCACGGATAAATTATTCTAATATAATAATACATATAATTTGTCAAAATTTGATAAATAATTTATGCTCTTACCAACATCGATTGATCGAAAATGAAAGTTGTATTTTTTTGTTGTTATCAGCGCTCAACATACGATATGCAAATTTATCCGATAAAGTTACTCGTGCACTTTAAAAAAAACCACTCTCCGCGAGATGATCTTTTCGCAATAAATGGGACATCGCTTGCGGCGAATGGAATATTCTCCCGAGATATGCATTTTTTCACCGCGTCTCCTTTAAAAAAAATTAATGCATAAAAAAATAAATGAAAGTAAAAATCAATTACGCATCAATATACGTATACGGGAAAATATAATTTTTTTTATCAGCACTATCAAATTTAGATACGCCATCACAACGAACAATTTATAACCAATTTTTTTTCACGAGTAAATTATTCAAATAATAATAAATATAGTTTGTGAAAATTTGATAACTAATTTATTCTATTATCAACACTGATTTTTCGAAAACGAAAATTGTATTTTTTTAAATATCGTTAAACATACGGTGTGCAAAGTTGTCCGGTAAAATTACTCGTGTACTCCAAATAAAATTCCCTCTATGCGGAAGGATCTTTTCGCAACAAATGGAACGTCACTTGCGGCGAATAGAATATTCTCTCGCCATACAAATGTTTTTTACGGAGCCTCCTTATTAAAAAAAAAGTATTCGTAAAAAAATAAATAAAAGAAAAAATCAATTACGCATCCATATATCTATAAAGGAAAATATAATTTTTTTTATCGCCACTATGAAATTTAGATACGACACCACACCGACGAGAAACAGTGCTCGCTGTGCCCCCAAGGCACCGTACCAGACGAGACGCATTCCTACTGCCGCGATATTCCCGAAGAGTTTCTGAGACCCGAGAGTGGTTGGGCGATTGGGGCAATGTCTTTCTCGTCTACTGGAATTCTCGTAAGATATACATATATACACATTTGTTTGCTCCATTCGCGTATCTCGTACCGTAAAGTAGACAACCAGAGAAAGACCTACTAAAAGTACTTTTTATTTTTTGTCATATTTTTTATTTATATCATATGTGTTGTGACGATTTTACTTGATATGACGAAAAAAAAATATTTTAATTTGAGAGACAATTATACGATAATTAATTGTGTTATCACACAATTGTTTATTATCGTATTAAGTAAAAATTAATTATCGTATAATTGTCTCTCAAATTAAAATATTTTATTTTCGTCATATCAAGTAAAATCGTCACAACACATATGATAAAAATAAAAAATATGACAAAAAAGAAAAAGTACTTTTAGTAGGTCATTCTCTGGTTAATTCTCTGGATAAATTAAAAACACACTGAAATTCAAAAATGAGGTACCATTGAATTATGAAAATGACAACAAACGTAAGAATTACCACACCGATTAGAGGAGTATTAAAATGGATAAAATCCGCAATTTTTGTAAATAATTGAACAAAAGAAATATCTATATATGGCCGTGTATAATCGTTCTTTAATTTAAGAAAAATATAAATATATGTATATATCAGAAAAAAACCGTGTATATGACCACATGCAAAATCTAATGTTAACAATAAAAGTAGCATTCTCTTAACATTCACACATGCGCTTTATCAACAAATTGACATAGAAACAAAATGAAAATCTTTAAATGAACTTCTCGATAAATGTGAGGCAACCTTGCCAACTAGTTTTTAATAATACCGTATATGAATATCACGTCGAAAACAGTTATACAATAATCAACTCATCTTATTTACGGAGCCAATCCATTTCGTTATTGAAAAGTACTTGTTGATCAACCCGGCTAGGTTTTATGGACGAAGCTCCCGACGATGAGTTATGACAATTTGGACAAATTGTACAATATTATATAAAACAGCGGATATTTAAAAGATCCAGTCACTACGGTGGCCTCACAAGAAGTGTCTCGAGTAATCAAATTATTACATAAAGGTGGGAGTATACGTCAGCATCTCACCTATCCGTCTCTTTTCATAATTATTGGTACCTTTCTGTGTCTCCCCTTGATAAGGTAAAAGACCCAGTTTACGACACGTCTACGCAGCTCTCTCACTTTAAGGTAGCTATGTCGCTTCCCACTCACCTCGCATAAGTTCGAGAAAAGTAAGCGAATATTGCAAGTACTTCCCGATGATATAAAAATCTGAAAAAAATCATGCAGATTAAAGATACTGAAAAGATTAATTTTGCACCATAATAATTCCAAAACGTTATTAACAAATTAATCAAAAAATTAATTGTTTAACAAATTGTCCGGCAAAGCAACTTTTTTTTCTATGAAAATGATTCGTTTATTTTTCTGAATACGTATGAATTTTTTCAGATTTTTCAATTAGCTTTGATTTTTTAATATTTTTATATGCAAAAAATGTCTTTGATTTTTGTGTTTTTATATGAAAAAACACAAAAATCAAAACTAATTGAAAAATCTGAAAAACTTCACACGTATTCAGAAAAATAAACGTATCATTTTCATTAAAAAAAAGTTTTGTTGCCGGGTAATTTGTTAACCAATTAATTTTTTGATGAATTTGTTAATAACATTTTGCAATTATTATTATTTTTTCAGATTTTTACACCATCAAGAAGTACTTGCAATGTTCTCTTATTGCTGTCGAACTTATGCAAAGTCAGCGCGCAGCGAGACTCCCTCCTTAAGCGTGTAGATTAATAGGGATAAACAAGGACGACCAAGCTTCGCAGTTTGTGATCCCTCGAACGCGCGCTACCCATTGGCTGCATATTAAATGGTGGGGAGAGCCGACTATGCTAGATCACAGATCGGCACAGCTAATTACTTAAAAAAAAACATTACTTCTGATAGGCCAATATTTGAATTATTGTAGCATACAGCCAATCAAGGGCAGCATTTTTAAAAAAGTATTTAGTCGTGGTGATCTCTAGCCACTAGAAGTAGGGGAGAGCGGGGCAAAATGGCACAGCGGGGCAAAACGGAATAATGAGACAAAACGCAATTGTCCAATAACTTTTGGATGGTGCCGATGGTGGTCTGTGGGGCAAAACGGGTTTGAAGATGAGAAAATGGGGCATGCGAAGATGATTAGAAAACTGAGTTTTGCCCTCACTGTCCCGTTTTGCCCCACTGTCCTATTTTACCCCGCTCTCCCCTACCCCTGTTGCAAACTCTATCAGAAACCGGGTGCTTTACCTTAGTGGGACTAGCGTCGCGGTACCTTTCAAATTCGCTACAGGGTAAAAATGGTAAGTGTATGAAACGAAGTGGAGGTCTCATACCGATTTCATTTCAGATAACTCTGTTCGTCGGTGGCGTATTCCTGAAGCACAACGACACGCCGATCGTGAGAGCATCTGGACGAGAATTGTCCTACGTGCTTCTGACGGGGATACTTCTATGCTACCTGGTGACTTTCGCCCTGGTACTGAGACCGAACGATTTCGTATGCAGCATTCAGAGGTAATCCCAAGGGCCGGTAAAAACGGCTCAGCGCGTTCGCAACATAATTCAAGAAGGTCTGAATTATAAACCGCGCATGCCAGTCCCACTCGCGGTCCATCTTCCTATTAATGGACGACGGAGTTGGTACGCGGGCAACGAAGTTGGCTGTTGTATGTGCTCCTACTGTATATTTCCAGAGACGGGATAACTCTCGTGCTCATTGTTTCATGAAGGGCTTCGCGTCCGGTTTCACCTAAAACTTTATTAAATCTTCCGTAACTGAACGCGACATGGCTTCTGGCGCACATCTACAATAATCTACGGCTTTGCGGTAGGGGAGACCGGGGACAAAAGTAACAAAAATCCTTTTTAATTTTTTTACCAACAATCCCGAGAGTCTAACGCTTCGGCATTCAATGGTGTACCATTAACCTAGTCTTAGGTATTTAGTTAAAAAATTTCAAGCAGAAAGTAGCACAGAATTGCGAACACCGCGCCTTTAAACACAAACAAAATTCGGTAAGAATTTGGGCCGCGGTGGGGTCAATTGTCACGGGTAGTGGGGTCATTTGTAACATCCTCCTGTACCTATGAAATCCTTCGCCGACCGCTATTAAGGAATAGAACCGGGGTGCGTTATCACAGAAAATTTTACTTTAAATTTAAAAAATTAAAAAAATGTATTAGCCGACTAAGCTGTTTTACCCGGCTAAGTCATATTAACTGGCCTAACTATATAGCCCTACTAGAAATGTTATAGTCTGCAATTGGTTGGTTATAAATTATAAGAGCGTCGTTCGCTGATTGCTTAATATGTAAGAATAAAATTAATAAAATATATTGGTATTGGTATTGGAAAAAATTAATTATTGCTGGTACAATCGACCCCACACATGATTATAAGCAAAGTTATTGTGGCATCGGTTAATAACAATCTGAAACGGATCGTCTCAACGATCAAAATATTCTGCAAAAATGCTTGTTTGCACTAATATTTTGTATTGTGTTGCCTAGCTGACGCGATCCGAACATCCGAAAAATCACTTCTGCACTCGCGAATCACATTTGGTTCCGGCGAATTGGTATTTTTGAAAACTCAGCTATGAGGTGATTGCATGGCCATAAGGTGATGCAGCGTTGCGCAGCCGCTTGTTACAATTGACCCGTGATTTGTCCCCGGTCTCCCCTACTTGCCGAATTCGGGATTCACATTTGGTCGGTCGCACAGACAAAAAAAGTCAATTGAGTCAACAAAATGTGCGCTTGCGGGTGGCGAAACAAATGTTTCGTTGATCGAAAGGAATAACCTCGTTGATCGAACTAACAGGCCGCCGAATCAAACGTTTCTTTACTTACTACGAACAATTATTTCGTTCGATCAAACGATCACTTGTTTAGCCACCCGTAAGCGCTCATTTTTTTACGCAATATTTTTTTATTGGCCGAGGAGAAATGGTGATACTTTTAAGAGGGGTCAAGAATATTTCCTTTAAATATTGCAAATATTTGTGAAATGTTTCAAAAACATTTTGAAAATATATTGTGCAATGTGAAAGATTGCATCACCAGTGAAATTTTCATACACTCACCCGCATGTCACTGAAACATTCGTAGAAATATTTCGGCGAATCATGAGATTGAAAATATCTCGAAACATTTGATCACTATGTTTCAGAAATATTTCACACGTGTCGAAAGATTAAGTATGTTTCCGAAATATTTAAGAAACGTTTCGTTGGAATATTTGAAAATATGATTTTCATACATCTCATAAGGACAGAAAGATTAAAAATATTTCCAAAATGATTAAAAAATATTCCGTGTAAAATTCATTTCCAGGGAAAAATTTCCTAAATCTTGAATTTTAGCTCATACAATGGAATTTCTTTCTTTCTATGCGCTCTTTCAAATGCTATACAAATAATATTTACATCGACACATTTTTGCATCAAATAAATCCGACTGCATCGCAGCGCATGCCGTGTACCGGAATACCGTTCGGCACGGTGTAATACGTATTTCTTACGAGATAAATTTAAAAAAAATAATAATAAACAAATAAAAATGGTTTCAGATTCTCCGCGGGTTTCTGCTTCACGGTCGTGTACGCCGCTCTGCTAACGAAGACCAACAGGATATCGAGGATCTTCAACGCGGGTAAGCGCAGCGCGAAGAGGCCGTCCTTCATCTCGCCGCGTTCGCAGCTCATAATATGCAGCATGCTCATCGCCGTCCAGATCCTTATCAACGGAGTTTGGATGGTTATCGATCCGGCGAAGGCGATGCATCATTATCCGACGCGGGAGGACAACCTCCTCGTGTGCAACAGCTACATAGACGCGAGTTACATGATAGCTTTCACCTATCCGATAATACTGATCGTTGTGTGCACCGTCTACGCTGTGTTGACCCGGAAAATACCGGAGGCGTTCAACGAGAGCAAACATATAGGTACGCGGAGTACACAGTAGGAGTCGATTATCCAGGGGCAAGTATCATGTCATCAGAGATAGATTACAGTTTATTTTCTCCTCACAGGATTCACTATGTATACGACTTGCGTTATCTGGCTGGCATTCGTTCCGCTATATTTTGCAACCGGCAGTCATGTCGCGCTAAGAATCACCTCGATGTCCGTCACCATAAGCCTTTCGGCATCGGTGACGATAGCTTGTCTCTTCACCCCAAAGGTAAACATTTATTTTCATTAATTTTTATTCATTACACATTTTTTTTTAACCCGTTCAAGAATTTTTCGAATTCAGCGATGCAAAGTACGCCTGAATATGAAGTTTCAGATACATCGGTTGGTTGTTAATGCATTTTTTCTCAATTCAAAGAGGTGCATCACCTGTGATACACCGAGCTTCAAAGGATTAATAAATAAATAACATTTTACAAATATTTTAGGTTTCTTTTTTTTATTAATTTTTTTTTTATAAACTTGCATTTCTTTTTCAGTTATACATTATACTAATTCATCCCGAGAGAAATGTGCGACCCAACATGATGCAGAACAGATACAACACTACGAAAGGCTCGGTGGCGACCGCGACCAACGCATCGAGCATGCTGGCACCTGTTACTCTGACAGCGGTAACGTGCGATCAGAACAAAGCCGTTAAAAAGCACGTTATCGCTACTATCGACTGTTCCACGCAGATCGAACGTAAGTATGAGTATTAAAAAAAAGTTATTAAAATTTTTTTTTAAAAGTTCATCGAAATGTGTAAAAAAAAAATGAACTTTTTTTCGACGCAGAATACGAGATGGAACTTAAGGACCAAAAAAACGGGAAATTAACCCCCGCGGTGGTAACCCGCGGGACGCAAACTCTGTTGAACAATAACGGAAAGGAGTCAAGCGCGGTTACGTCGCCGACGATCAAGGATAATAGAACCGACGAGAATATTATATCGTCGAGGGGGCTGAACGTTGGTAAAATAGCGAATGGACCTATAAACCAGAACGACGTTCCATTATAGCGAAAAAAAGATATCGACATAGACACAGTAATTCTTCAAGCGGATCTCAAACAAATTTCGAAAAAACCTATAATCGTGTAAACCTAAGATATCCGACGTCGTGCGTAGGTACACGCGAAGCTCCCATTTGAAATTAGCGTGGAGCAAAAAATGTCCCCGACGACCCAACTGTTTGACAATGGGGCCAACTCGCATGCGTGCAATTTAAAAAAATAATTTGTATATAATATCTTTCACGGAATTTTTTTTTTATTTATTCATTTACCAAAAAAGAATTCATTTTACGACCGGCTCGGTTGGATTAATTTAAATTAACCCACCACAATAGAAAACTCAAGATGATTTTTGTTCTCTATCCGTAAGAGATGGCTTAAAATTACGTTCGAAGTTGCGTTTGCAAAAATTTCACGCGTCACACCCATTGCCAAACAATAGCAATTATCCAAAGAGTTAACGAATTGCGAAAAGTATGATTGTACATAAGGAAGGTAAAATAAGAATTGTATATCATTAATCGTAAGTAACGGTGAGAGGTAGAAAAAAAATAATTTACGATCGAAGATAAAATACTCCGTTAATCTTTAATGGATAAAAACAAAAAGATTAAAGAAAACTGTAAATTGTTTCTGTGGCAGTTAAACGATAAAAATTGTATATCATATTCTACGTATAAACTACTCTATGGATAAATACTTTCCAACGACTCGATGGGTAGATCATATTCGAAAAGTACATTATATATATATATATATATGTATTTATATGATACCGACTATATTGCGCTATAGGCTTAATACATGAACTTTTTTTACGTGATACTCTTAAGATGATAAACTTGACGAGTTGGCTGTTATTAATTAATAATATTAACGGTTGATCGATGGTGAGCTTGATGTGAACCGTAAACGGATTTAAAAAAATATCGTGAATCATCGAGTGTACATCGACCAAGAAAAATTGTAATGGAAAGAAAAAAAAGAGCAACTACTAATCTGTTATAAAATGTTTTATGGAAGGCCGTAGGAATGACACGGAATGGAAAATGGGGGGAGCAAATAAACCCGACGACGATCAATGTAATGCTAGGTCCCGCGTAGACACGCTACATGTAATAGCGGTGCAGGGTTGCAGAACCATAAATAAAATAAGTGCAGGCGTCACGCCGGGGCCGCGCTGAGCCAACGAAACGACACTTTCGACACACGTGACGCCACGTGAAATTCGAATTTTTTTGTGGAAAATCTCGTTTAAACTGGACGAGCAAGATCGTGACCATAAAAATTTCGAGAAAATACGATCTCGCCATCGGACGGCATATTGCATGTCGCCTCGGTCAGCCAAGTGGAAAAGCCCGGAGATGCCTTGTGGCGAACATTGCAAACTGAATATTCCGACTGAATTTGTTTCACTGGAGATAACAAAAAAATGCGGACCGTACGAGCGTTGTTTCAACCCTTTACATAAAGGGTTGAAACAAAATACGCCATGCACAGAAGTAAAATCTATATGGCCAGGCTCTATACCCATTCTTCGTTCCTACGAAAAAGAGAACGTTCCTAGGAGAGAACGGAGCAAAACGGGACCCACAATCGGGATGCATCGATGGGGCAGAATAAGTCGCCCTAAAATTATTGGATAATTGAGTTTTCATCACTTGGTGCGGAAATGGCCACTTTTCCGCCCGCTTCGCGTGCGTGAAACCGTCATTGTTGCATCTTGTGATGAACAATTTCGTACATCCCTCGTGCGAAACAGTTTTTCTAACTCGTGTGATTACAGCACTCGCCTTCGGATCGTGCTGCAAACTCACACTCGTTAAAAAAACGTTTTTCGGCCTCGAGGAGTAATGTACTATTTTAAAAACGTTTTTTCCTGACTCCGCTAAAAAGGCCCTATTTCATGCCTGCAACGGCAGTGGAAAGTGGCCCATTCTTGACGAGTGGGAAGAAAAGTAATTAAGCGGGCCAAAAAGTAATTTAGCGGAAGGAAATTAATTTTTTTTATTGCAAAAAAATATTTAGAAAAATTAAAAATTACGAGAAAATTGCAAAAAAATATTTGAAAAAATTAAAAATTACGATAAAATTGCAAAAAAATATTTGGAAAAATAAAAAATTACGATAAAATTGCAAAAAAATATTTTGAAAAATTAAAAATGCCGAGAAAATTGCAAAAAAATATTTAAAATCCGGCTTGTTACCTGGGCAGATTTTACAGCTAAAGATTGTTCCGTTGCAGACATGGAAATACTCCCACTTGTTAGCATAGTCGGGAAAAAAATAGCGTATGCCACTCGGGAGGAAGTGCCTTTTCACCTCGTGCGAAATTCTGCCCTCGCTTCGCTCAGGCATCAAACTTCACACTCGGTGAAAAGACGCACTTTCCTCCCTTGTGCCATATATACTATTTTAAAAACGCAATTTGCCAATAATTTTAGGGCGTCCAATTTTGCCCAATCGATGCATCCCGATTGTTTGCCTCGTTTTGCCCCAATGTCCCATTTTGCCCCGCTCTCTGCTATGTAAAAACCGAAGTCCTCGAATTTGAGCGATGTTTTCTCTGCAGCCTACCCTCCGATGAGTTAAGGCCTAGGGTGGTCCAATATAAGACCTCGATCTCCCATAAATTAGAACCCAGGCTGTCCAATCTGGAGGTATAGATACATTCGATATATATTCTAGTCGCGAAGGGGCGTTTCTTGGACCTCCAGAGGAGGGTCTAAAGATAAACGACTTTTCAAAATATATATAAGATAAAAAAAAATTGAACATTATTCGAGGCCCCCACTTCAAGGGTTAATCGATACAGTCCGATCGACTCTGTGATCTTGACCTCGATATATCTTCTCGATTGTACAATGAATCAGAATAAGGCGACATAAATGTTTTATACTTCAGTTGATCCTACAGTGAACTTTAAAAATGTTTAACTCCCATGCTCATCGGTTAATCAATGTTACATGTAAATATTAAGCGATTTCTAATTAAAGATAATAATAACAATGATAATAGACGAGGTTGTTACGAAAACTGATATACGTAGAGGTCGTGGCCAAATATACATCCATATGTACGTACTTATAATCAGGGGAAACGTGGACCGTCATATTAACGGTATATTAAATACCGAAGGCTTTTGTAAAAATCTATATTATTCGGTGAACGTTAATTTCTGAAAAAAAATAATATAAAAAAGATCTTGTATATATAGAAATCGTTGAAACAGACACGACTTTATTTGAATAAATTATAGAGGTAATTCGAGCGAAGTGTGATAAAGCGAATGTACGGGAAAAAAAATTGTGTAAGCGAGTTAAAAAATTTTAGACGAGGAATGGAAGTTTTATAATCGTAAGTTTTCATTGATTTCGAAATTATCTCTGCAGGCTATAGGAATTGCGGTACGACGAAGGATCACTCGCGAACGCGGGATTTAAAGTCATTAGTTTTATAATTTCGATCTACGCCGATCGAATAATAATTTATGTCGGTCAAAATAATTGTCGGCATATCGGAGCAACGTCTTCGCATATATTTAATCGTTATACATTAAGATAATCGAGTGCAACGGAACCGCACGAACGAATCCCTCGCTGAGCGTGGATTCACACACATAGATATCGCCAGTTCTAAACTTCAAAATATTCCTTCAAGAGACTATGATTGAATAAAAATTGTGAAACAATTCATAGATAGTGATCGTGAAGCATGATAATTTCTTCGATGGCACAGAATAAAATTCCATGGTAAACATTCGTATTAAAAAAATCCCCGTAAATGAAAAAAAAATACGACACAGTTAGTTGCCGGCCGAAAAATGCACCGTGTGCAGAAGGTTCAATAAATTCAATGTAACTTCGTAAGAGAATAACAGTGTAAAGATAAGGAATCGGATAGACGCACTCCATCACCTTCGATAGGCAAATAAAAGAACAAAAATGTTTCATGAAATAGAATACGTTTCTTTCGAACAATTAATACATAAAGTAATATTAAAATCGGATACGTAAGGAATAATGCAGAAAAAAATCATTTGCAATTTGCCACCTCGGCGTGAGATATATTTAACGATAACACGTGTACATAATAGAAGAAAGTTATGAGACGTATATGCAAAATAGCCATTAAGTGATGAACAACTTGTATTTAATAATTATTCGCATAGTAATGAAATCGAATTATAAATGTAATCAGAATTTGAAAGTGCACAGAGAGTTGTACCTCTTACGACCTCATGAATTGTCGAACGACCGAGGGGCTTCATTCGCCGTATCGACGGTGCAGTGAATCTCGTCCCAGTTTACGCGGCTCGAAAGGAATACAGAGGTTTAAAATGCAATGCAAACCAATGTCAAAATAAAATAAAAAAAAACAATGTATAAGTGGAATGTTATGACGCGACGATATTTTAAATACATACTCGCAAGGCCCAAGAAATATAACGAGGCATTGTGATGTATCTTGAGAATCCGAGAGGATCCTAATAAAATAAACAACGATGATCCCACGCAATGAGTATCCTTTTTCTTCATCGTCCGGAGACCTCGCAAGACGTCCAGTACAAACAACGAATGGGCTTCGAGATGTCGATATCACATAGACTTTTATTCTACGGCAAACGGCGAGCGAGCATTGTCTCCGCATACTCTCCTTTCCGGTTACACCGATCAATCTCTGTTCCGGTTGTAAATACATTGGGGATTATATAATTTGTCAATCGAAATAAAATAATTGTAAACATGAGATTTATTCCAGAACATACAAAAATGATGGAAGAGACGATGCGCGCCGTACAACATCGTAGATTATCCAAAGACCTCAATACCGATGTAACGTTTTGCTTAAGCTGCGCTTGAATCTTCCCAATTTCTTCGATTGATCAGTTCAGAGTCAGTGTCAGCGGATTAGTAGAAGATCCTGAAAATCCCCATTAGTCGTATAATTTGTAATTTGTTAATTAATCAGAGGACGGAGAAACAAAAAAGATTACCTAATACATCACCAAAATCTACTCTATAAATGTTCACCTCAATACAATCTAAAGTAAAAAAACATTGAGTCGCACTTCTAACCAGCCCCATTCGCGCTATCGGCGACGTGTCCTTTTCTTTTCTCTCTTTTTTTAAAGCACAGGAGTAGAACATCCTTACAGTCTATCACAGTGAACAAATTCTACAGGCACCCTCTGAAAACCTTGAAATTCGCTGGACACAAGGATAAGGCGTTGAGGGTCCAGAGAAAGAAAAAATGTTCACTAAAATAAATTACTTTTTTTTATTCCATTCAGCAATTACAACGCTTCTCAGGTAGGCTAACATTTTCGTATACTAGCTAAGTCAACAGTCTAGCGTTCGTTGCGTGTATTGGAATCGAATCGCGTTTATCGTTCTCGATAATTCGGACTAGCTGTAAGTTTCGAAAGAAATCACTAGATAACCGAGTTACCGGAGGATACTTGAGACATTATTTTGTCGAGCTCGATTTATACTGGGAACACGCATTTACAAGTTAATAATAAATTGCGAGAACGCATCAGCTCGTGGCTAAAAAAATTAACCGGACTTTGAAAAGTCCCGTGAATATTTATACATGTATATATACAATTTTCTTTTTCGACAGACATATGTTCTCTTGCAATAATTATACTCGACATGAAATGCGACAGTGACTCGCGTCAGGTACAAAAAAAATCCTGAACGTTTCCTTTCTTCTTTTTCACAATGATGTTAAAGTTGTTCGAAGCGATGGGTGATTCGTCGTTACGATTAATGAAAGAAAGAAAAAACAAAGGAAAAGAAAAAAAGAACAATTCATTTCACAGCACGACTCCGTACGAAGTGCGTAAATCGAACTTATTCGTCAGCACGATAGAGTTCCCGATCGAATTGACTAAGCGCGAAAAAATCAATTTCGTAAGTCAATCAATTCACCCGGTAAATTTCGTTGTTGAATTATTGACGAATGAATAAGCGCCGATAGTTTTGAGGCCAGATGCAGAAACATTAATTTCTCGATATTATGCATTAAACAACAACGTTATAATTTAGGTCTTCCAAAACTTACCGCTGCCTCTAATACCTTTGCCCTTTTGTTGCTTCTTCTTTGGATCCGGAGGCACCGGCAGAGCTTCCCTACCGGACTCGCTGCCTCCCGCACTCGTACCGCCACCCGCGGCGTCGGCCTCTTGAACACCGCCGCCGCCCGCTTGGGCGAGAAACGATTTCTTGATGTTCGCGATCTTTGAAACAAAATACATACGATTAGATATCGGGATAGTATCAACATTTTTTAAATTTATTAGAAAACAAAATGTGGATTTTAGGCGGTTGGAGCGCTTTGCACTAGTCAAATGCTACACTTTTAACCCATAGTGTGCACGCCTCTGCGGCGAATCATTAAGGGAAGGCTAAACACGTATGAATGCGAGACACAACTAAAATGTTGAATCCGTTGTTCTTCAAAATGATTCTATAAAATGAAAAACGACTTGCAGGGCACACTGCGTTAATCAAATATATTCAATAATTTGATTGAACAGAGTTACTGTCTTGAATTTTTAAACGGAAAATACTATCGACCATCTACATAGTGAATTCTAATTTTGAATCTAATTTTGAAAAAACTAAACGAATATACACCTGTTAGAAAATTAGCACAAACCCATTAATATTTTTGGAAATCCATTGCAATTTATATTTTTCTGCGTTATCAACTGTAATATAAATAACCATCCACTATAGTCGATAGATGCGTAAAAGTTTGTATAAACGACTTTAGAAATGTAGTCATTCGACTAGTGCAAAGCTCTCCAGCCTCCTTAAAAAGATCATTCTCCTGCATGCTTACATCTTGCAGTATTTTTTCCTTGTGCCCAGTGGCCTTTTGTTTCTCGTTATTGGCTCTAATGACTTGCTGCTCGATGCAAGCCAAAACTGTGTCGCAGGTATGTCCCCAGGCGGCAAGAGTTTCCGCAACGGCGTGTGCGTCAGCGGGCGTAACGTCGCGTCCCAGTCCGGCGTAATCGACTTCCAGTTGAGAATTCTTTTGATCCAACTTTCCTTGAATAATATCGGCGTACACAGCCTCTATGATGAGATCCTCCAGATCTCTGACATTCTTTATGTCCAGCTCTTCCAGCAGAATAGAGTACGGTATACACTTGGTTTTCTCCGCCAGTGTGACGATCGTCAAGTGCTGCAGTTTCTTTTTCTGCGTCGGCGTCAGATCCAAGAACTTCTCTTTGTTTCCCAAGTACTGCTTGTAAGTGCCGTAAGCAAAAAGATTCAGAGTGTTCCAGTAAACAGCGTGCTGACCGTTCTCCAGTTCCTTTATGTTGGGCATGTCCAGCAATTCGCCGAAGACGTGGACGCCGGGCGTTTCTACAGCTTGCTTTATCAGCTCGAGGGCCGCTGCGCCCTTGGCCGTTTTCGCCAGGAGAACAAATTGTTCGAGCGGATTGTTGGACGATTTTTCCGTCGTCGAAGGGACATTGACGTCGGCGGTCGAAGTCGTCGCTGGGCCCGTCATGTCGAAACTTCTGTCAACACGCAGACATTTAACATTTGTTACAAAATTAAGCTTAAAAGTAAGACTCTTCAATCGTGCAGCTCGGCCAAAAAAAAGAAACAACGGTTTCGGTAGATGTTAGGTTAAAGGAAACATAACTTTGCGCTTAATTGGCTAGTTTGAAATCGAATGAAACCGGATTTTGCATAGTATAGACGACAACAAAAGATAGTTATATTCACTTACTTTGAAGCAGATATTAGTAGTAGAATGACATTGATAATCACTTGCTCGCTGCCCGATCAAAGTACGGATGCGTTTCGACACAAACAGCTGCAAACTGCGAGAAATGGGCGACGTTCACTCGCTCAGTCGCAATGTTTCTTTCGGCCGTTCGGGCGCAAGTGGGGAGTCAAGAACCTATATCTATGTATATATATATGTATATACATTACATGAATCCTCGCGATTTCACAACCGCGCGCCGGTTATCGGTGTGAGCGCTTGTTGTCAGCGGCTCGAACTCCAGTACTCCCAGCAACCAGCCAGTATACATCGCATAAGTGCTCGACCCGTCGGCCAGTCACGAGACTGAAGGCCACTGTCGGAGGTCGCCCAAAGTAGAACGATATCGTTCTCCCCCGTCATCAGGTGGTCCGCTAAACTAAATTCGTTCGTTTCCGCGTTTCTGCGTGCCTCGACCCTACGAAACTTCATCGATATTATTAGAATATTTTTTATTTTACATAATAGAAAATAAATCGGAGACATTGACAATGTCCGGCGACAAACCTGCACCCACCGTGCCGAATGGCATTAAATTCCTTATCGGCGGAACTTCAGGGTAGGTTATTAATTTCTTTGCGTTTTCGTGACTCGAACATTTTTTTATTTGCCAAAATTTTAGTACGTAATAAAACGATGTTTTTGTTTTTTGTTTTGGTTTCAATCCAAAACCAGTAAATTTGCTGATCCATAAGACAACGATTTATGATGTCGCGTATCTTTTTGATATTCTCTTATTGAAATAAATTGTTCATTGGAAAACTCGACGACATTCCAGAATGGCAGCAACCTGTTTCGTACAACCGTTGGATTTAATAAAAAATCGTATGCAATTGAGCGGAACAAAGACATCGACTGTCAGCGTAGTTTCGTCTATATTGAAGAATGAAGGCTTACTGGCAATGTACTCCGGTCTATCGGCTGGATTGATGAGACAAGCTACCTACACAACGACTAGACTGGGTATTTACACGTGGTTGTTCGAACTTGCTTCGTGAGTACACTGTCCTGTTTGAAAATTCAAGTCCATATACATTTTAGTAATGTTTTTTTAAGCACCAATTACACTTTACAGAAAAGACGGACAACCCAACTTCTTAGTCAAAGCTGGTTTGGGTATGGCTGCTGGATGTGTCGGAGCTTTCGTTGGCACGCCTGCGGAAGTGGCTCTTATCCGAATGACTGCTGATGGCAGATTGCCCCTGGGTGAGAAAAGGAATTTAAAAAGATGTCTCTGATGTAATTTCATTCAAAAAAAATTCCAAAAATATAATTTTTTAAACAATCTTCTTGACATATTACAATTATGACATTGACAATTATAACTTCATATATTACGAGACATATTACAATTCTGCACTTGCAGTGTAGAGATTAAATAGAATGTCCTTGGCAACAATTGTTTCCAGGTGAGAGGCGTATGTACAAAAATGTGTTCGACGCGTTGTTCCGTATAACAAGGGAAGAAGGATTATTTACCCTGTGGCGCGGAGCAATACCAACAATGGGTAGAGCTATGGTCGTCAATGCCGCACAATTGGCATCCTATTCTCAAGCCAAGCAAGCCCTGTTAGACACTGGTTTGTCACATAACAATTATTATTTTTTAAAAATGATTACATCAACAAAAATAGACTAAAAAATATTCGACAGAAGGTAGCATCAAATTACTATTTTTCTCTTTCAGGCTACTTTGAGGAGAATATAATGCTGCACTTTGCTAGCTCTATGATATCCGGTTTGATAACTACGGCGGCGTCCATGCCTGTGGATATCGCGAAAACAAGGTAATTGATCGATGTGTACAATTATAGTTTCGTCGCAAGCCGGCGAACCGCATATAAGGAATTAGCACGTCGGCCCGCAATGAAGTTTGGACTTTCGACTCGCGAACCCCTGGTGTGTTTGCTATAACGGACAAAATATGTTTTACAGAATACAAAACATGAAGACGATTGACGGGAAACCGGAGTTCAAAGGTGCGTTCGACGTACTCGGAAAAGTCGTACGGAACGAGGGACCGTTCGCTTTGTGGAAGGGATTCTTCCCGTATTACGCTCGACTGGGACCTCACACCGTTCTCACATTCATTTTCCTCGAGCAAATGACCGCCGCGTACAAACAGAGATTCGCTTAAATAAGCCAATTGAACGGACTCATCGAATGAAACAACGTGCCAGAATCGTGAAGATACACTCAAATTTTTACCGACAAGAACATTTGATCGAAATTAGCTTTTTTTTAAGACCGGATATTTATTTTATTTTTTTAAATGAAATAACAGATATATTTTTTATAGCTCCTCCATTAGCAATGTGTATTGTGACGGGACGTTCCAAACCCCGGGTAGATTCGGCTGCCGGATGGTCGACCGGCGGACCGTTTCTTGCAAGGGAGACGTTAGCTGAACGGCCGTAAGAAGTCTACGCGTCCTCTCCTCAAGGTTGACTCGTCCCACTCCTATTTCAAACCACCCCACCACAATGACTATCACGTGCTCAGTGCTTATTTCTAGCATTAGCTCATTAGTTTCAAGACCTCGAGTCTGAGGACAGTATTCGGCCTTGAACGTTGAGTAGACTGCTACGTCTCCAAATTGCAAGACTGAAGAAATCTTCCAAATGTTTACCCAGTTCGTTTCGCGCCATTACCCAGAATCTTTACGCAGTTTCCTTCACGCCATTACCCAGAATCTCTACCTAGTTCCCTGCACGCCATTGACCAGAATCTTTACCCCGTTCCCTTCACGCCATCACCCAGAATCTTTACTCTGTGCCCTTCACGCCATTCGGTACGCACCACCAGAGGTTATGCAACCGGAAGTGGCCCGTGGTCTGCCTTTAGTAGAAGAAGCCCAATCGGACTTAACAGTGTTTTCACGCACTGTTAGAGCTGGGGTCAACTGGCAATAGAAAGCCTTTTCTGTACCGAGTGTCGTGAAATTCTTCACTCCATGAGATCAACCTGGCCCGGAATGCAAGCTCTACTATTTTCGCAAGGGAACATTTTTGGGGGTTCCCAAAAATGCTCAATTCGACAGAATCAACCTTATTCGAATTATCAAAACTGTTCAGTATAAATCTGACAATGGACAATATGTACATTAAATACGTTCTTCATTTCGTGTAAATACCGAAGGACGTACTTTAATGAACGCACAATTTTCGATCGACCAAGTAGTCTGGTGTTATTTTCACGCAGCCTTGTATCGTCCAAACGTAACATATTGATTTACGCACGTACTCATCCATTAGAACTTTAGATGAGCTAGACCCACCGACCGTTCTTATGTACGATACTTCAAACATTGACACTTCATCTTAGGCCCGCTATTTCAGTTACCTATAGTCACGCTTACTTGTAAGAAACGAATACATTCTTCCAACATTCTCGAAAGATTTTGAGCATCGTCTGGCACGACTCTTAGACCTATAATCTCGTTGTTGATATATTTCATAGAATGTCTATGCAATTGTTATTCCATGAACCATTGTAGATTTGCGAAGATCGAAAAAGTTTGTTATTTTTTTTGTTTTGTTCTTTTTTTTTTGTTTGATTCGGCGATGCACATATATATTATATTCTATACGCCGATGTTACTTGTCCCGTACAGCGCAATACTGTCTCTACGATAAGCGCTCAATAGAGATGAGGAAATAAAGAACACATTGTGTTACAAAACAATAATTATTTTTGCAACTAATCAACTAAACTTTGCGGCTTGTCAGTTTTATTAAACAAACTAGACTGCAAGGGAGTGCGATTGACTTTTGAAAAACTGTTTATAATCGTTCAAAAAGTGAGGAAGTCACATGGATGATTAAAAATGGTAGGCAAACCATCACACGAGGTGAAAAAATACTCCCTCCCATGTAGGATACGATACTTTCTTCCGACATCGTTAAGATAACCACATTAATGAGCGATTTTCCGCTCGTATTGGAAAATCCGGAAAAATCATTTACTCGCCGGTCTGCGGGCTCAAAATAGCAATCAGTACAGTTTTTGTTTCGAACTGGGCTGGTGGCCGAGGGATTCACCACATCGCCTTAAGAGCATGTGAATTCCCGCAGTCGGTAATAAAAACTATAATCAACTTTTCTCATGGATTCTGCCATTCACGATCAAAAGAAAAGTCTCATCGAAGGCCGAGACGATATCCGCTTTCGATGTGACTTTTCGTTTGATCGTGAATGCCAGAATCCGTGAGAAAAGTTGATTACAGTTTTTGATACCGACTGAGCCCGGGACGGTCGGGAAGAACGTGTCTCATATGGACTTAAGGAGGTTGGAGCGAGTGGTGTTCATTTTGCCTAAATTCGAGAAATTCGGGCAAGAATTGTAAACACTTCCCAATGTTATAAAAATCTGAAAAAATGCATACTTATTATAGGCACTGAAAAGATTCATTTTGCATAATAATAATTTCAAAATGTTATTAA
>JAPYZC010002426.1:0-14664 GCA_030522665.1 Ichneumoninae sp. A BG-2022a
GATTTAGTCTAAGAACTTCAGCGGTAACGAACGGTCGCATCTTGGAAACCAGTACCAATCGGCGCGGCACCGCGGACTCAACCAAAGTGTAATCATGTCACACTATTCAATACCGAACTTTGTTTTTAGTTAATTCGTTTTACGTGCAACAGTGTAAATATTTGTTGTGTTTGTCAATAAATAAATATTTGCATTTTAACATGACCTGGAAGTTAGCAACGTTGCTCCAATAATATCATTAACAGATGTCACTTTTCTTACTGTTTATTTTCCGGCGAAACGATAAACAAAATGATGATATTATATTATATTATTATTATATATGTATATAATTATGATTATTACAAATATATTCATATTATTATTATATTAATATATGACATAACATTATATTATCGACTAGCAAAAAAGCAACCTTCTGCGAAACATGACAGCTGTCAATAATTTTGTTGGAGCAACGTTGCTAACTTCCATGCCTTGTTTTAACAAAGTTTCACCATCATCTCCTCAATAATAAAATTAACGATCGTTGGCGATTAAGTTCCCTAACGGCAATCTGTACCAGCGAGAATTCGTCACCATCAGCCTGAGTTCAGGCCTTACAAATCTGAACTGAAAAATCATCGCGAGTTCCCGGCGTATAGAACACTCCCCGTAAAGCGCTGCCCAACCTTGACCCGAAAAGAGAGATCGACCGTGTTACTGACTCCCTTACATTCCAACGAGTTGGGCAGGACGTAACAGTAAACTCCGGTTGTCGAGGGATTCAAGGGAGAGCGAATCGCACGGAAAAAGCGAAGTACCGGAGCTTTGCCAAAGGGCATCCCCAGAGACATACACGAGACTGGTGTATTCCACTGCGTATTGCTTCTGGTGGTCGACGGTGAGACGATTATAACATCCGAACGATCGGGGCGTAATACTTTGGGAGGCAATTATTGGCCGCGGTTGCTTGTGGAGGAGCTTCGTGGGAATACGAGAGTTTCCACATGCGCGTGGATCGGGCAACGCAGAGCGTGTCGTTCTCATCGCCAGCGTCATGTACACGCGCACCGAGGACGCAACGAGCTTCCTCTGCTTTCTCATTGCTGGTGCGGCAGAAGCTGGAGTATACGGTCCAATAATCGCATTCGACGCATTCACTCGCCAACCGCCTCTGCTCCGGACTCCTCCGACGATCCCTATCTCGGATATAACGAGGCTCGATCGTTCGAAACCGGGAAGCATGGACGGCATCGTCGGTAAACCGCAAACCAGCACCGTCGAACCATCATACCATAACCGGTGAATTTAGAGATGAGGTCTCGTTTCGAGGGTCGCCCAACGGGACGATCCCTCGACATGGCGAAAATCGATTATCACCGAGGTGATTTCCACTGCATCGCATTTTCGTGCAATGCCGATGTTGGGATGAAATCGTAAATCCAAAAATTAATAATTTTGTTTCCTCATAGAGTGTTCAGAACGTGTTCAGAATGTTCCAAAACATCGAAGAATAACATTTAGAAAAAATGTCCGGATGTATGTGTGTGTGTGTGTGTGTGTGAATCAGACGCGAAAGATTCAAATGGCTATAGCTCGGGAACGCCTCCACCGATCAGGCTGAAATCTTGCACTCAGCTTGTGTGGTTAATAGTCAATGTTTCTGCCAAATTTCGTCAAAAATGTTCAGTTGTTTTTTTTTTGTACGTCATTTTTAATTTCTTCGAAAATGTCTGTAAGCACTGTAGCGCTTGCAATTTTTTAGCTGTCCGGCTAAAAATGCGTACACAGATAGAATAGCATCACCCGATGATCCCATTAAAATTTCAAGAGAATCGGTTGAACCGTTTAAATTTTATGTCATTTTGAATTTTTCGAATTTCATGAATTTTTTTTTAGACGCATTTTTTCGTATCGAATATTCATCTACGAATAAAATAAGCGTCAGATTCGTGATCAGCGTGAGAAAATACATGGAATTACACTTTTGGAGCGACAACTAACGAAAAAGTTTACCGGTCATTGTTATAGCCAAAATTGCAAAAATGAGTGATTTTGGGTCTTTTTTGAAACAGCGATTTCTTTGTTTCCGATGGCATCGCGGAAAACCCCAGGTGCCTATCGTGATCTACGGCAAGACATACACAAGACGATGGATATGACGGGATTAAAAAGCTAGATAAAGAGGTATCACTAGGAATTCTGGAAGAATTTCTAGTGTTACCTAGTCGCGAATTTCAATTTTCAACTTTTATGTAGAAGCGATATGAAAATTTCAATTTTCACCTTTATGAGGAAGCGTTGTGAAAATTTCAATTTTCAGCTTTTATGAGGAAGGGATTTGAAAATGTCAATTTTCAACTTTATGAGGAAGCGATATGAAAATTTCAATTTTTTAAATCTTTCGTACACGTGTAACGATGGAAGTGAAAAAAGGTATTCGGTTGATAAGATTAGGAAAATGAGATTGACAGGAAAGTCAGAGGTATTGTCGGTAAATTGCAAACCAGCATCGTCGAACTATCATACCATAACCGGTGAATTTAGAGATGAGGTCTCGTTTCGAGGGTCGCCCAACGAGACGATCCCTCGACATGGCGAAAATCGATTATCACCGAGGTGATTTCGACTGCATCGCATTTTCGTACTCTGCCGATGTCGGGATGAAATCGTAAATCCAAAAATTGATCATTTTTTAATCTTTCGTACACGTGTAACGATGGAAGTGAAAAAAGGTATTCGGTTGATAGGATTAGGAAAATGAGATTGATAGGAAAGTCGGTTGAATTTACAGAACGATTCTTCACCGGAGCGGAGTCGTACGATTGCCGTAATCCTCGAGTACGTAATCCCCCCGGTTCGATTTAGCGGACTTCGCTCAGTCCACCGATTATCGTGGGAGCTCGGATCTCCGGAGCTTAAGAGCAGCGAGATCATATCTGCGCCGTTAATAAAGTCGTTGATAAATTTCTCTCCGGGCAATCGGAGAAATTGTCCCGCAAGGTTTCTCTGCGATTATTTCCGGATCTCTTCTTTTCCATTATTTTTTTATTCTTCTCAATATTCGCAGGTAGGGCTGTAGAGTTGAGCCGACTTGACCGGCTAAGAAATCTTATCCGGCTAAGGGACATTATAGTTTGGCCAGCGAAGCCGTCTTAGCCGGGTAATATGGTTTGACTGGCGAAAAATTAACCGCAGCTCAGTTGGCTGTTCAATTTTATTGCGAATTACAAGAAAACCGATTAAATTAATGAGACATTTATCTCTGGCACATTACCTATTTTATTTATTTATTTCTGTACTGTTATTTATTCAGCAAGGTTTCTCTGCGATTATTTCTGGATATTTTATTTGTCATTTTTTAAAATTCTTTCCAATATTCGGAGGTACGGCTGTATAGTTGAGCCGTCTTGACCGGCTAATGGACACTGTAGTTTGGCCGGCAAACCCGTCTTCGCCGGGTAAGATGATTTGGCAGACTCAAAATTACCCGCGGCTGAGCCGGCAGTTCAATTTTATTGTGAATTACAAGAAAACCGATGAAATTAATGAGATATTTATTTCTGTACTTTTTTTTGCTTAATTATGGTCCTCAATACGTCTCTATTCTGGTATAATTAAGTTAGCGTGTCTTCGTTTTCCGGGAATAATCGTACAGAAATTAATTAATAAAACAGGTAATCTGCCAAAGATAATTGTCCCATCGATTTCATCAGTTTCCTTGTAATTCACAATAAAAATACATAGTCGACTAAACTACTGCCAATTTTTATCTGGTGAAACGGCTTGGCGGGAAAAAATGTAAAAAATGTCCATTAGCCGGATAATTTTAATTTTTAGCCGGCCAAGACGGCCAAGCACAGGCCTGTTCGGAGGTGGCAAAGTCCACTCTACCCCCAGAAAAATAATGTATTCGACTCGCACCCGCAAGTAAATATTTATTTGGTTTCAGAAAATATTCATTTAAAGTAAATAAATATTTATTATAAAAAAATAAATATATATTCAAACGAAAAAAATATTAGCCGTCAAATAAATGATTTTCCTGACGACAATCTTCGCTACACTCGCGCTCGAAGGGTAAAAGCGCAAGAAACATATCCCCGAGAAGATCCTCGACCGGAGGACTCGCCGAGTGAACCTAGGGTAAAAGAGCTGAATATGGCCCGGTCCATATATCATTGATTCACATGTTAATCGAGGTGGGCCATATTCACCACTTTTACCCTACACATCGTAATCCGCTCGTTCAATTCCGCGGATAGCCCTCGGTGGCCCCGCGTCCTGTTACATTACGAGTAGGCGTACGAATATCGGAGACGATGTTGGATGGTCCTGGCGATCGTGACCTATTGATTATCCGAAAGCCTTAGATCCCGGGTACACGTGGGGAACATTATCGAGACGCTATTAAAGCAAGTGCCTCTCGCCAACGTTGTGCACTGTAGCCAACGTGAGGCGGGGGTGGGGGGTGGGGGGTGGGGGGGGGGTGAGGGTGAGGTGTACGCCTCGCAAGGATATCCTCAAGTACGACCGCACCTCCTGGACCGAATTCGGATTGATTCGAGGACGAGAGAGGAGAGAGGAGAACCGGCTAGCCTTGCCACGTAACAAGCAGTTCCTGACGCTCGAGCGGAGAACACGAATGATGTATCGCTACGGGTCAGCTCGGGTGCCTGCTGCAATCTATCCTTCTGCGTTGTGCACACTCGAAGTCGCGTGCTGTTAGCAGCAGCAGCGGCAGCAGCGGCTAGCTGTCGCCTATGTCCACGAGGAAGTACCCCATATAAGCTGCCCACTGGCCATCGCTACCACGACCATCGCTCTCTCATTGCTTTCGCCATTTCGACGTCCCTGCCAATAAGCTTTGTTCGCACGTGTGTTCAAATCCGCCCGTGGACGTTTCACCGTGCCACGGATATATCCGGTAGTAATCGTCTTGAGAACCACGCAATACTCCCGTCGGCGCGGTGGGAATTGATTGCTGTAGGTATCGCTGTTGAGGGATTCGATTGATTGCTGGGTTGTGTGTTTAAAGAAAAAATCGCGGGCGAAATTTGTTGGAATAGGGATTGGGGAGTATAGCTGTGGCATGTTTCTAGATGCAGTGAGAGAAAGATCTAGTCAATATGTCGTTTGAGAGATATTATCATCGAACGTAGTAAGGAACTAGGGTGCCGCCTGTGATAGGAAGTACCGGGTTTATAAGCATTTTCCGGAGATATTGTGGTAACAATTCTTGGATAATCTGAGACTTTCTGCCATAGGTGGAGCTGATTGCATTCTGCCATGAGCTGTGGTAATTTTTCTTAGATGATGGGGCGTTTTTATCAGATTCTTCTCCCAGTGTTGCATTTTACCAACGACCCGCCAGCAAATAGGCAACATATGTCTGCATAGGATGGTGCATCATGGGTGTCCGAATTTGGCTATGGTTTTGGCTGCAGTCAATGCCGAAAATATTTAGGAGCATATCGTCAGCAAGTTGTCAGTAAGACTTGCTGGTGCTTTGCGTCTCCTTGGATAGCATTTTGGCAGCAACCCACCAGCAAATAGGCAGCATATGTTTGCACGGTGTCAGCATTGAGTAAGGTGCGTCCGCATTTGACAGTGTTTTTGGCAGCATGCAATGCCAAAATTTCTTAGGAGCATATTATCAGTAAGTTGTCAGTAAGACTTGCTGGTGCTTTGCGCCTCCTTGGATAGTATTTTGGCAGCAACCCACCAGCAAATAGGCAGCATATGTTTGCACGGTGTCAGCTTTGAGTAAGATGCGTCCGCATTTGACTGTGTTTTTGGCAGCATGCAATGCCAAAATTTCTTAGGAGCATATTATCAGCAAGTTGTCAGTAAGACTTGCTGGTGCTTTGCGTCTCCTTGGATAGCATTTTGGCAGCAACCCACCAGCAAATAGGCAGCATATGTTTGCACAGTGTCAAAATTGAGTAAGGTGCGTCCGCATTTGACTATGTTTTTGGCAACATGCAATGCTGAAATTTCTTAGAAGCATATTATCAGCAAGTTGTCAGTAAGACTTGCTGGTTTGCATCTCACTATAACCGATGACTTACCTGTACTACGTGTATTACGTGTACGTGGATATAGGTGTATGTTTTCGTAAATGACTTCCAGAATCTTTTCCATGGACTTCCCAGGAATCTTGAATTATTTATGTCATCTCGGAATTAAGCGCACATATTGGAAAGTTAATCAAAGCCACTAAAAAATCCATAATCTGGCTCTATTAGAGGTTCCTACACAGACGTTAATAAAATCCTTCCTAGTGTGTTTTCACTCAGTCAAGTATTTGTACAAAATTTCAACTCATGGTAGCATTGAAATTTTAGAAGATTCGATGTCTTATAAAATTTAAACGCCTCCATCGATTCTCACAAAAGTCAATACCAAGGATCCTTATCTAATCCTGGATTTAATATATTGATGTTAATATATCGAACATACTATACAGAATCTAGTACGAAGAGATTATCATCTTAAAAACCCTGCCAGTTAAATGAAACAATTGAAAAAAATATATAAAAATGTCCATAACAACTAAATACCTTTTTCACTATAAAACGACGCTACGTCGCAAAAATAACGGAGCAACGAATGAACAACCAGCCAGAGAAAAATCAATCTCCCGTAAACAATCCACACCAATCTCATATCTCTCGACTGAATAACTATCCTATTTATTTAAAGCGAATCGTTGAGTGAACTCCCGACACGGCCCCACCCGCCTTTAATTTAAACAATTTAACGCCCGCGTAAAAAGACATTCCTGAAATTCCCGCAGCACTGCAGATGCATATATATACATGTGCGCAGAGATATCTCCGTGGTGGCGTGCATACCCTCGGCTCGCGGGTCTGCGCTTTCGCAGCCAAGCTAATTCCGTGCATGTCACGTTCTCTCGGGAAGCTTTTTTCCCAGCTCTGTGTACCCTCGTAGAAAGAACTCGAACAGCGGCTCTCGGCTCTGAATAGCACGGCACGAGAGTTCGAGTGACTGCGCCGAATGATTCTAGTGTAATTGTGAAACAGATTAGTTGGGAGGGTTTATAGTGTTACCTCGCTCAGTGTGTACACCAAAGTACAACAGTGGCGAGTGAAACAAGTACTTCGCGCGCGGATATACATTTCTGTACATGAAACGTTATCCGCGTCATCGTACACGAGTGAAGGACTGACACCGAGTCCCACGTGACCCCGATTGCACACCAACGTCGGGGGCGCAAACGTTAGAGTACGCGTAGCTGGTCCAATGCCAGTAGTTTGTATCATTTATGCCCGAGCATAAATGTAGGCGTGTCCAGCCCTGGAGCACTAATCCGGCGATATGTATTAATGGGCTGGGCATCGCTCGGAAATTTGGATATTGATCGGTGTTCGGGCACTCATTAATTTATCAGCGTCCACGGATGGGGCGGTAAAAGAGAGACGCGATATCGGACCGGAAGTGGACGAGATCGCTCGAACGGTTTTGTAATTAACGGGGTGATCGTTCACTGAGAGAAAGACCTTGTAAAAATTACTATATCGCTTAAGGTAGTTGTGTCACTTGGTATTCATTTCGCATGAGTTCGAGAAAAATGAGATAAAATTTCAAATACTTCTCGATGGTATAAAAATCTGAAAAAATTGATGCATATTAAAGGTACTGAAAAGATTGATTTCGCATAATAATAAGTCAAAAAAGTTATTAACAAATTAAACAAAAAATTAATTGTTTAAGAAATTCTCCGGCAAACTAATTCTTTTTTATTACAAAAATGATTCGGTCATTTTTCTGAATATGTATGCATTTTATCAGATTTCCAAATTAGCTCTGAATTTTGTGTTTTTTTGCCATATAAAAAAAAAATTCAAAGCACATTTAAAAATCTGAAAAAATTCGTACGTATTCAGAAAAATAAACGAATCAATTTCATATAAAAAATATGGTTTTCCGGGAAATTGATTAACTAATTTTTTTCTATCAATTCGTTAATAACATTTAGGATGTAGGAAGAACCCGATTTATGAGAATTTTTCTTAGATATTATGGTAAAAATTCTTGGATAATCTACTATGTCCTATGGTAATTTTTCTAGATTCTTCTCAGCATACAGATCGACGCTTCTCTCACGAACCGTAATCACTGATAAGGATCGACAGTGAACTATAAAGATTTTTTTTCTAAATTTTCGACTCGATTTATGGGGCGTCTTCGAAACAGATAACACTGTAAGATTTTAGACCGGGATAGAGTTTTTTTCTTAATTCCGAGACTAAGTTCGATTCTCATTTTACGACACGCAATCCCTGATAAGATCACGAGCAAACTTCGAAAAGAATTTTATTTTTTTTCGATTCTTCTTATCTAAAACAGTTTGAAATCGGTAGCTCGGTGAATTTTCTTCGCTAGAGTGGAGTTGTTATTCCGATACCGGTTCGATTCTTTTCTTGCGGAATATAATCCCCAACAAACTCTGAGACTCAACTTCGGAAACAATTTTGTTTTCGTGTTATTTTTTTTCGATCGTTCTTATCCAAAACAGTTTGAAGTCGGGAGGTCCGTGAATTTTCCACCGAATGGAGCTGTTGGTCCGATATAGCTTCTCGATTCTGCCCGTACGGAAAGTAATCCCCGATAAAGTTCGAGAGTGAACTTCGGGACCGATATTTTTATTTTCGTTTGTTCTTATCTAAACCAGTGCTCGGTGAATTTTTCTCAATTGGAATCGAGTCCCTATTCCGATACAAGCTCTCGGATAGCGGGGGGAAAAGCCGCGAGAATAAACGAGTGACTGGCGAATGAGGAGAGTAGACAAGATAATGGATCGCGGCGTCCTCCGGCATAGGAGGAAAGTATTAAAGTTCGCCAAGTGCACGGAGGGATATCGATCAATGCTCCTGCACGGCTCAGCAAGAGACGGCGGAGGGCGAAGGTGAAAGAGGGGTTGGCTTATAATCCACCAGGCAACCAATATTTGTTTACCCCGCGAGAGACTTCGATACGCGAGCAGTTTCGACGAAGATAAGACATGATCGAACAAGAGTAATCCGACGATGCCCCGCGGTTGTTACACTGGAAGGGAAACCTCTTCCTCGCTTCTCGTGCCCGCAGACTCGTTCATTTCGCACCGCGCAAAAACCCCCTTCTTCCGACCGTCGAACGCGATCTCGCACCTTACTTTTTCCGCCCCTTTGTTTTTTTCTATTTTTTTTTTTTTATTTCGGTCCGAATAAAAATGGCTCGTACGCTGCCAGACGCTGGGGAGAGATACGGGGCAGCTTGATCCTGGCGATAAATTCACCGTGTTACGAAGTCGCACGATCCGCAAGGTAACGCACACGGACCGTGGCTGTGCCCCGTACAGCCCGGATTTACTTTCGCGGCTCGCTGTGCCCTGGAAGGTATAAGGTTTACATTACGGAGGATTTTTCTTTTTTTTTCGGCTGTTAACTTTGGGGATGTTCGATGAAACCTGCATCAGTGGTCATCGCAGGGTCGCATGATGTATTTAAACGGGAGCATTTTTTTGTATGTAATACTACTTGGCTGGTTTGATTTGATTTTTTTAGATTTTTTTTTTACATTTTGATACACATATATATTTTTTTATTGTTCGGATAAACATCTGTTTTGGTAGATTTTTTAATTTTTAAGAGGTTTTTTTGATAAACATATTTTCTGAACGTTTTAAGTACTTGGCGTACCATTTTTACTTTTTTGAAGAAAAGTATTTTTAAGGTTTACACTACGGAGGATTTTTCTTATTTATTTTCTGGCGTAAACTTTGGGAGATATTCGATGAAACGTGCATCAGTGATCATCGCAGCGTCGCATGATGTATTACACGGGATGGTAATTGAGTATTCTTCAATCCTTGCGAAACCTTGCACAGACCAACGATCAATGCTCGAACAGTTTCTGCATGCATCTTCCTAGTGCAACTGAGACGTTGAGTGTCGGACGAAAAATACGTAGAATTAATGCTGACTTCTGAGTATATATTGCCAAAAAAAGGCACATTATACTGTAAATAAAATTGTAAATTTAATGAACAATTTTTATTAAAAATGTATATACTTTTTCATTGAAATTAAAGTAAATTATTAAATTAAAGTACTTTCACAGGAAAATTAAATTAGATGATTAAGAATAAAATATTCTGAATGTTTTAAATATACTTAACATTAATTTTTCATCACAATTGTGCATGACGTTTAATATATCAGTTTTTGCATAAAAAAATCTAGTCCGGTACATTAAATTTCACACGAATTTTGTTTACAGTATACTCAAGAACAATTCGCTTGCTGGCTGCAAAAAAAAAATGTATTACCGTTTTAACTGCAATTCCTATTCTCACAACTTTTTGCAAGATTGAACCATTGACATTCGATCTAGAGCTTCTTCCCGTTATTTTTTCAATTTTGTTAGTAAAAAAAAACATTTTTTTTTGGCGGCAAGTGAATTGTTCATCGGTGTATGGGCGACCCTTTCGGAACGGAAGAACGTGTCTTAGTCCCGTAGGGCGAGGAAGAAATTTTTCTCTCCAGTGAAAACAATGACAAAAGGCTCAGCGGTCGCGTTAGTCGGGACTAAAGAAACGAGAATGGATGGTGGAGCAGTAAAATGACTATGAGAGAGGCGAAGGACTAAGGAGGCGTAGTTAGCTCGATGTTTGGGGGTTTTTTCGTTCGCTTAGGGTTTTAATATCAGCACGTGCGTACGTGGGGGATGTGCCCTCGTATCTTCATTAGGAGGGCACATCAGAGCCATTTGGTCCTCTCTTCTTTTCGTTCTGGCTAACGGCAGGCCGACCTCAATTCCGGGGAAAAAACACACCAACCAGTACCATCGCCACGCAACAGCAGAGTTTCGGCTTTACTTCCTCCTCTCGTATATCCCGCACACGAACATCTCTTCCAACTCACACATCCGTCAATCTGGAGTATCGCTCTGTAGGAATTCTCGGGCAGGAGAATCCGGAGGCGCGGGATAACGAGGCATGCGGACTGCGAACGCAGGTCGAAAAAAGCGGAATTGGGAGGGTTGTGAAAGGTACGTGGGGTCGAGAGGGATGCGGATATCCTAAACACATGCGGTCTATGGGACGTGTGTGTGCTGGGGAAAAGCAGCACGAAAACTGTGGAACGGCCTTTGATCCGACTCGTCACTCTCCATCGCACATCCGCATGGAGATTTTCAACTGCTTCAAGTAGCGGCGTGGAGGAAGTTTTGGTTTTTCTAGAATTTGCTAAAATTTTGTTTACAGACTATTCACTGCGTGGACCAGACATGTGTGCAATTTAAAGCAGATTTATCAAACCTAAGCCGAGATGTTTGGAGTCGAAACTGGTGTAGTTTAAATGTCTTTCATTCAATAGTCACGGATTTCAGAAATTGGAGAAAAATCGAGAGTAAATTACATGGCACATTGTAATGGGATGGGACGTTTAGTTTTTTTTTTTTTTTTTTTTTTAGGTATTTCGAGTTAAAGAGGAATGTAAATCGCGCTTGGGTGGCTCACGAATCCGCACGATCGGCCCTAATCGACACAGTACTAGAGGTACTTAGAGTTACATTCTAAACGGAACCACAAAATTGAACAAGAACCGAGAGCATGTGAGTGGAGCATGGCCGAAATACACTTTATGAAAATTGAAATTTTGTATGACTTCCGCAAAAAACTTTCTCACAATGTTTCTTTATTTCCAAAGCATTTTCTATGAGAAAGCATTTTCCGTATTGTTGGCTGTCTCGTAGAGGGAGCTTCGCAAATAAAGGAACATTATGAGTAAGTCATATAAAAATTTCAATTTGCAACTTTTATGAGAAAGGTATATGAAAATTTCAAATTTGCAAGTTTTACGAGGAATCCATAAAATCTTGAATTTTGTTTTGCGTAAACATAGCTTCGTTTTACTTTTCTAGATACCTTGAATTAGAGAGTCACGTGATAGAGCTTGAGTAGCTCAGGTACACAGTAAAATAGGTACAACTATTTCTTGTCGACAATTCTTTTCTTGTTACTTTTACAAAAAAATTTCTGTCAATTTTACGAATATTTTTTTGTAAAATTAACAAGAAAAAAATTGTGAACGATTGTGGCCAAAGAGGTTGGTTAAATGTACAAATATTTTTCCTGTGCATCCGTTATGAAGAATCCCGTTTCGACCGCGCATCCTCAAATTTATTCCCCTTAAACTACATAACCATGTTGATCGTCAATGGAGTTCACTGTGGCTGCAGCCAACTAAGCTTCCACAAGCTTCTTTTTTTTAGATATTTCGAGTTAACGAGGAATATTATTTGCGCTTGGGTGGCTCCTCATAGAGGAATCTTCGCGAATAAAGGAACATTATGAGCAAGTCATATAAAAATTTCAATTTGCAAGTTTTACGAGGAATCCATAAAATCTCGAATTTTGTTTTGCGTAAACATAGCTTCCTCTATGAGAAAGTAAAAATCGGGACAAACGTATCGTTTACTTTTCCAGATACCTTGAATTAGAGAATGACGTGATAGAGCTAGAGTAGCTCAGGTACACAGAAAAATAGGTGCAACCATTTCTCGTCGGCAATTCTTTTCTTGTTAATTGTACAAAAATGTATGTCAATTTTACGAATATTTTTTGCAAAATTGACAACAAAATAATTGTAAACGATTGTGGACAAAAAAAAGTTTGTTAAATCTACAAATCTCTTTATTGCTGTGTATCCGTTATGAACAATCCCGTTTCGGCCGCGCATCCTCAAATTTATTCCCGCCGCTGCATCGTCACCGTCCATCTTCAATCCCCTTCCGCAACATGACCAGGTTGATCCTGAATGGAGTTGACTGTGGCTGCAGCCAACTAAGCTTCTCCAAGCTTTTACATCCAGCAAGTCGAATCCCTCTTGCTCGGCCGGTGCCAAAGCTGAGCTCGATTGAGGTCGACAGACGGAGCGAGGTCGATCCACTATAGTTTTTCGTTGGTGCGGATTCACCCGGATCGCGCGCGCGTTGCGTTAACGCTCGGCAACGTCGACCTATCAAGCGAGCCGGTGAAAATTTCGTTTCATTATACGCGGTTTTGCCGACGAATATAATGGAAAGAGACGAGAATGGGTAAATGGGTTGAGTGACGGGCGGTGAGGTATAACAAGCCCGATGTTTATTATCGCTCGTACGTTATACGCTGAGCCTGCGGACAACGTAGAAAAGAAGATAGAAACTCGCGATCCGTTAACGCACGCTCGCACAGGCGCATTATCGTCGGTGCCGGCCTCGCTTTTGTATTAAATTCTTTCAAACGGATATTACCACGAAATGTTTCGGGATGACTCGGTTAATTTATTATCAATTTCGAGTGTACAATAACGCGGTACGACCGCGGCTGTCACCGGCAAACAATTTTTGCGATAATACTGCGTCGGACGCGGAGAGTCAGGAGCAGCTCGCTTGTCAGCTCGAATGACTGGATGGCTCCCGAATTATCAGACCAATAGAAAAATGTTTTCCCAAAAAGTGACGCATATAAAAAAAAGGAAAAATAAAGTAACGGTAACAATTGACTAGACATTTCATTTTTCTAAAGTTCAATGAAATGAAAGATTATAATTTACGGAAAATAACAGAGAGAAAGATTTTGGAGGGAGCATTTTTGTTTTTACTTTTATCGTTAAAAAAGAATCTTTTTTTATCAAGGCCTTCAATTCTAATGAAAATGACAAGTAAAAACAATTTATTATATTTTTCACCTGTTCAATTGTTTTTTCTTACAATGCAAGTACCGAGTTCTTTCTTTCCCCCCAGTAATGGGCTATCGCCTTGACTCAAGAGAGAGACGATCATTATTTTTGGTTCTCACCGACCGAACTCACTATTCGCCGATCCGAACGTAACACTTTCTCTATAAGGAAGCCAAAATCAATCAACGAAGTTTCTCATAGAGAAAGCTATGCGCAAGATTGTAATAAATGAGGAAACCATCTGCAAATTAATTAGCGCCTTTTATTAAAGCATAAGTAACGCATAACACTGTGAACCTAACTGTGAACAGTACTTGAAAAAAGTACTTGAGAAATACTTCAAGTACAAAAATACTTAATACTCCAAGTACAAGAGTAGGGGAGACCGGGGACAAAAGTAACAAAAATCCTTTTTAATTTTTTTATCAACAAACCCGAGAGTCTAACACTTCGGTATCCAATGGTGTACCATTAACCTAGTCTTAGGTATATAGTTAAACAATTTCCAGGAGAAATATGCACACAATTGCGAACACCGCCCCTTTAAACACAGACGAAATTGGGTAAGAATTTGGTCCGCGGTGCGGTCAATTGTAATGGGTAGTGGGGTCATTTGTAACATCCTCCTGCATCAACGAAATCCTTCGCCGACCGCTATTAAGAAATAGGACGGGGGTGCATTAGCACAGAAAAACTTAAAATTAAATATAAATTTTTAAAAAAATTATTTGCCGGCTAAGCCGTTTTAGCCGTCTAAGCCATTTTAGCCAGCCTAACTATACAACCCTACTATAAATGTTCTATTCTACAATTGGTTGGTAATAAATTATAAGTGTATACATTATTGCTGATTGCGTAGAATGTAAGAATAAAATAAATAAAATATACTGGTATTGGTATTGGTATTGGAAGAAATTAATTATTGCTGGTACAATTGACCCGGATCGACTGTTAC
>JAPYZC010002427.1:0-23627 GCA_030522665.1 Ichneumoninae sp. A BG-2022a
TATATATATATATATATATATCCCCACTGTCTCCAGTTGTGCATTATTACATTGCCCCAACTCGGGGCAAGAGATTCCCTCCCTCGTAACGAACTTTCCTAAAATAGTGACATCCTGGCCAAGAGAAAAATGTTACACGAATACAAATATATAGTGTCCGTTTTTGTTTTCGTCGGCTTCCCCTCCGCTGTCCAGACCTTAAACGAATAATGCCTGTCGCGTCTTTGCTACAGTTTTTCTCTCCCGTGTGCGCGCGCGCGTTTTTGTGTGTGTGTGTGTGTGTGTGTGTGTGTGTGTGTGTGTGTGTGTGTGTGTGTGTGTGTGTGTGTGTGTGTGTGTGTGCGCGCGCGCGCGCGCGTGTGTGGGCGCGCGTGCGCGCGCGTGTGTGTGTGTGTGCGCGCACACACACACGCATGTGAGGGCTGGGCGTGTTTGCGTGTGTGCGTCCAAGGATGTGCTTACGTAACGTACGAATCCGTGGGCATCGTTACCCGTGCATATGATTCATGTGAGACCCGTTGAAACAACGGAAACCACGAAGACGACGCCGATACGCGTTAGCTCGATCTTCAGGACCTTGCCTTCCCTCGGCAGGTGCCGGAATTTGAGGCCCTAGGCTTTCCGCTGTATCGAGCTGCATCGTCTCACCGTTCAAGCCGCCAGTCTCTCTTCATGGCCGGAGATTTCAGATACAGCATCGCGAGGAACGATCCGACGATGTCTTCGTCGGTGTATTCACGTTTCCGGAATTAATCCTGGATCAGCTGGCCGGCAACTCGGAAGTCTGGCTCTGAGATAATTCCTTCAGGTGACACTCCGACAGAGGGATTTCTCGGGTTCGGGCACTCTGCTTTTTCTGAAATTACAAAATAAATAATGTAACACTAGATCTGGATTACTTTCATACATGTCTAAATATGTACTAAATTTATCACATTTGTAACTGACTTTACGATTCTTTTTTTTTATTTCGATTACTGTATAAAATAAGCGAAGATGACAATTTATTTGAGTATGTGGTATGAATCATTTGCCTTTCTTCGAAATGGAAAGCAGCCTCGATGCTCATTATTGACCGGTGGGTAGTTGACCAACAAATCTGGAGTGGGCGAGCTGTTGGGACCGAGTACGTTGAGCTCCTTGTAGCACTCGGTCTCGATCATCTGTAACGTTTATATAGCGGTAGAGGAGACCTATAGCGCGTAGAACTTGATTTTCAAGTCACGTCAAGTCAGGAGAAAGTGCGCGAATTCGAATTGGAGGCAAGAATCTTTCGGTTCTACCATCGTCAATTACGCTTTCACCCGGGGCTCCTTTGACTATTTAAAACCCCCTTCTCGATACTTATACGAGTTTCGTTCAAGTATCAGAGGACTTTTGATCTTCGCAAAGCGAGCTCTTGAGCGAGCTTGGGAAAAGAAAATTGAATCAACCTCCAGACGTTCGACCGGACTATTCTCGGTATTTCAAGACGAAATTTTTCTTTTTATCACCGATTCGATCAATGTATTTCAATGTATGGAAAAGAAACGAGAAAAATGAGTGTATGAAAAGCAAATAGTATGATTGATTGTAAGTACCTCATTTTGCCATGGTATTGAGACGGAGCCGGTGTTAAATTTGCTATAGAACGTATCGTCCGTGGCATCTAAATTGACTCCTTTGACCGTGGAAAATTGTTCTATATCCAGGACGTCCTTGGCATAGACTGCGTGAGGCTGCAAAGAGAAATTGAAAATTCTTCTTCTTAAAATTCTTCTTAAAATAATTGGATTATAAGTTGTTATAATTTGTATTTGGGGCTTCTCGTTTTATTTTGAGGCAAAGTTGGGTTGACTACCGATAAATCGAGGCTTAAACACGCGCAACAGGTGAACCTCAACTTTCGCACAAAGATTGTCGCCGCTCCGAAAATTTCGTAGCTTTACAAAGCGGCAGCTGCGGCTGTTACATATCCGGCAGAAACGGAAAAAGGATAGGGCTTCAACAGTACTTTTCATAATCCAATTATTCAACGACAGTATATTATTTCTCTGATACTCGCCTAGCTAGCGAATGATAATTGAAACGAGTGCATATTGAGGATAAAAAAAATCGGTTTAATCGAGAACGAATAAGCGCGCATGAAAGTAAAATGTATGGTCGCTATACGGGTACGAGGGAGGATTGACCGAATTTACTAAATAACGAATAAAAAAATTATCGATCCAAAGGACACCTACTCACATCCGGGATAAACGGCGGATCCCACATACCGGCTTCGACCCTCTTCCAGTTCAAGCATTGAAAGAAACTATGAAGTTTCACCTCTTTAGCGCCGTGCCTGCCGCATTTGGAACCCAAACGACTTTTTGGATTTTTCTTCAACAACTGCTGACACAAACTCTTTGCTTCCTCAGTAAATTTGTGAGAATATTTTTCCTGATCCTCTTTGACCCGCCTGTCGACCTCTTCGCGTTTGACTTTTTCCTTGCGCGCTCTGAATGGTGCCTGGCCCTCGATCATCTCGTAGAGCAGACAACCGAAGCTGAACCAATCCGGCGAAAAAGTGTATTTCTCGTTGTCAATTACTTCCGGCGCCATGTAACCGACTGTGCCAACGCGTCCTCTGACCATGTCGCCTTCCATTATCTCGACGGCGAGACCGAGATCCGAAATCCTAACGTGACCATGATCGTCGAGTAGTATGTTCTCTGGCTTGCAATCACGATACACAATGCCCTGTAGATGAAGATGCTCCAATCCGCAAACAACCTCAGCAGCGTAAAACCTCGCTCTCGTGATATCAAAACCGGGCTCACCACCCATATTGTAAATGTGAAATTTGAGGTCCCCGCCGTTCATAATTGTGAGTACCAGACACAGAGCGTCTTTTGTCTCGTAAGCGTAAGCCAGCGAAACGACAAAATTCGAATTGATCTTCTGTAGGATATTCTTCTCTATGAGTACCATAGCCTCACCCTTTCTCTTCTTTATACGTTTCTTCTCAAGTTTCTTGCAAGCGTACATTTTTCCCGTCGCTCTTACCTGACAGGCGCAGACCTCGCCGAATCCGCCCTTACCGAGAACTCGATACATCCTGAAGGTCTTGTAAGTAACTGGCTGTCCCTCCAGCCACTTCCACTGTAGATATCTGTGACGGGGAATATAAATACTTACATAAACTTTGAGTCGAAATAACGTGTGCGTGTGCGTGTGTGTGTGCATGTGCGTGTGTACAAGGCACATCATGACGCTCGGTAAGTTTGCGTTTTCAAACGGAAAAACGGTTGCGGCACCGAGAGATACCCGACTCTTTCTCATTTTTTTAATGCACGCTGGGTTGAATTCACCTTGGAACGTACAATTTGTTCGGCTTAAGCCGGTCGCTCGTCCAATTTGTCGTGGAAAAACGTTTTTCTTCGCTTATACTGTACGACGTCTTTCGATGTGACTTGAAAGTCGGAAAGTTGTGCTTCGCAAACCGGGTACATGCTCCGTATACAATAGAGAATCAAATTGTACTTTACAACGCGGTACGCGAATACTGTAACATGAATTTAACTTATTCGAAAGACAAACTCCCAACAGAAGTTCGAGACCGTAGTTGGAGGGCTTCTACGAATATCCCAAGTACACACACAGCGGTATATACTTCAGTGTACCTATATTACTGTATACACATTATTGTACCTGTAAAAATAGAAGCTGGTGAGAAAGAGCGAGAAGGGCTCGCCAGCAAGAAAGTTCTTCACCGTCTGTGAAACATCGACGAACAGCTCCTTACCCCCGGAGCCCAGACGTTCCTCACATTGCGCTATCAGGGAATCGTTTAGAATGTCAACAACGTCGGAACCTTCGCTTTTGAGATACTGCTCGAAAAGATCCTTCGCCAATTCCATTCGATTCTCATCCATCTCGATCTGGTACTTCTCAATGGAATCGAGAAAGAGATTATAGCGATGAAACGTGGGCTTCCTGTCCTGACAAAATTGTCGGAACAGGAGACGCCCGATCGGCTGTTGATCAACGACATAGCTGTATCTTATGTCTGAAACATAAAATCATTTAACTTTTATATTAAACAAATCGCTTCAACACCAACGTTAGTGAATCTTTTTTCCATGCGACCTGTCTCCGTCGCTTGTGGAACACTCCTACATGGGTGATTATAATTAACCTTTGTTTTTTCACCTCTCGTATAACTATGAAAAATATATACATATAATCCAAAAATACAGAAAATGCTTTCTCATATAAGAAATTTTGCGTATAAACTGATATTAAGGTAAACGGGCCAATTTGTGACACTGTTAGAGGAGCAGTATCGGTTTTCTATTAATTATGAACGCGAGATATCGTCAAACTGGAAACATACTGTTTCAGACACGTGCATTAAAACGTTCTGGATGAGATTCACCTATTGCGCAAATGAAATTATCGAAAATGTTTATAAAAAATATGTATCTAATAACGCTTGTCTACTGCCGAGGTTTCTGACACTGTAGATCCACCCATGTCGTAATCGGTGACCCCCACGTGAACCCGATTTCTGATACCGCTGCCGCAATTCATGACCCCTGCATGAGCCCGATTTCTGACACTCATGGAGCAATTTGTGACACCTGCGCTCACTTACGTACTCAGTATATTGACAAGAAAAATATAAAATTTGAAAAATATATCAAAGGATTAAATGGAAAAACTAATTTTATCGCAGAGTTAAATGAAATAATGTTTTAAGTAATAAATTCTGACAAATTTTCAGAGTATAATAATTTGATGAAAAAAAAAAAAACAAAAACATTCTCATAAATTATCGACTTGGTGATAAACCAATGGTCATTCACTTATTTCTCTACATAATTCTACCTCAAATTAGGATAAGTAAACAAAGCTAATACTAGGACCTAACGGTGAAAAATCGAGGATCAGGAACTGCGGCACTATTGTACATCCGCCGAAGCTAGTGAGCTCCATCTAGCAATGCTGCTCCGAGCCCACTGGGATCCAAGTCGCACCATTGTCGAATAAATTTAATTACTAAACATTTTATTTAAAAAATGTACGTGTAGCCAAAATAAACTATATTTAATTCTCTTAAATTTGCCAGTAATCCCGTTGATATTTGATGAAACCGGAATTTACAACGGTTAAAAATATGCCGTCCGGGTCACAAACTGGGACGTTTATGACCGCAAAAATATATTTTATGAGAAAGAGATATGAAAATTTCAATTTACAACTTTAAAAAATGTTTCAACGAGCCGTATTAGTAGCTTAAAAAATGTTGTGGATGTTGATGGAGAAGAAATATTTTTTTTAGCGTGCATGCGGAGTACGTACAAATGAGAATATTCAGGGAATATTTTAAAACATGCTTTCAGCGTCACGGTGCAGAAATTGTCGCATTGTTGTCGGCGTATCGTGTCTCTCGCGGGAGAATGAATGACGTTGGTTAGGAGGTGACGATGCTGGGCGAGGCGTTTACTGGCGATTTGCGCTTAATACCACTTATGGAAAAGATCGTGTTCTCTTTGTATTATTAATCGGTTATCGATTAAAGGCACTACACACGTCGCACAGAAGTGATTATACTTTACAAGAGGATTAATGATTGTCTACTGAGCTGGGAATGTACCGGTTTTGACTTTCGTACTACTCTTTGTAAGCACACACCCGTAAGTCGATGTGTATGAGTACAAGTACTCATACCCGTTAGAATGTGCACGGAGGCGCACTCTCGCAAACACAAGGAAGCGAGGGTTTCACGGAGATTCGATAATCCTCGATGAGGTCAGTGGAGGGTCGCGTGTTGATTGACTGGGAGAATCGAAGGGGAGTGAGAGAGTCCCGGCTACCATGTTTCGAACCGTACCAAGAGTAAAGAGGAAACGTACCACGGGGCTCAGTGGCGTTTCAATCGCGAAGCTTCATTCTTGAAGAATTTCCGGTATAGTTGTTCCGTTCGGAGAGAGCGTTTTTCACCCCTTTCCAACTAAGCGGAAGACAGGTAAAATTTGTTAGTGCGTAGTGCAGCCGAATATAGAGCCGAGGTTTGGTGGACGGAAGTCGGGGACACTGGTCAATAAAAGAAAGGAGTTTGAGGGAAAAGAATGGAACGGCGCCAGAGAAAGAGGGATAATTAAAGTGTTGACCCCCCAACCCATTCCCCAAGGAGTTTATGTAGATGTCGGGACTAGAACCAGTTATAGGGATTTTCTCTATCTCTATCGGAGAAAGCTCGCGCGAGTGTTCGCACCTTGATATCTGCCTCGTTGTTTAACCGGCACAAAAACCTATCGCACTGTAGAAACAAACGACGATAAATGTCTTGTGTAACACTATATAAATATACAATATACCGGGTGTACAGTTTTTTAGATATATATCTTACATAAGGGGGAGGCTGTTGTACAGACAGCTGGCATTTTTGTGCAAGCCACAGAACCGAGAGGATGAGAAGGATGTCGATATCCTTCTCATCCAACGAGTTACGTAAACAAGTCCTCACAAAGATGGTTGAGCGTTATTGCGCTAACGCACGCGGAGCCGGACACTTCCTCTTCTCGATAACTCGCAAGAGACTACTCGGCTGACAATAGACTAATTTAATCATATCGAGCACACATTGATTAGCGACACGTCCTTACATATTTACAAAATAAATAACAATAGTATCTAATATTTGCTTTAAACGATCTTAAAGAGACTGATAACCAATCTCCGATCATCATCCCCGCTTATCAGTTATCATTCTATCGTCGCAGATGACAAATCGAACGGAAGTTTAATTTACGGCATATCTGAGTATACTCAGACGGTAGCTTATTGCCAATAATCATTTGTAAAGAAAATGTCATATTTTCTTTAGAAATATGACATTTTCATAAACATGAACAAAAAATTGTCAAATGAATGTGTCTATCCTATTTAATTCAAATGAATTTCTTTAACTAAAAATTGATTATTTCTATGAGTCATTCAATTTCGATGTACAATAATTATTTGTCAATGGCTAAAAAGTGGGAGAAATATAAAGGGTATGTATATGTAATAACGATTATATACTCACCAAGTTTATCTTTTAGGCCGATGCACTGCGATATGTGGGGGAATTGGAGAATTTTCCGCCATTTTTTACTCTTGCCCTTGTTGCTGTCACCACCGCCTGAAAAGCATGGAAATATATAGGTAGTGAGTGAGCACATCATTAGAATATGACAACCCCATCGCGTATACCAAGTTCCGCTGATACTACCACCCACTACTGGCTACATTTAATGTCATTGCGCTGGTACGCTTTGTCGTTTGTTACCCGCCGTCGCGAGTTGCAACAGTTTGATGGAATTACATAACTAACCAACGGAGAGTTTGTTCGCATATATAGCTCGTTAAATAAACGTTTATAACAGTGCCCTCGTCTAGCCATAACGAGGTCGCTGTGCCTTCAGTTATGTCATTATAATGTTTAGTCCGATATCGTAATAGTTGGTAGTCTTCGGCAAGTGCCGAAGAACCCATGTACGATATCCACTCGAATTTCGTCACGTATTTATGCATCAAGGGAAAATTGGTACCCTCTTCATCTGTAGAGGATATTTTTTTTTCCTTCTCAGCTCTTGTCGTTTAGGTGACACCGTAAGAATTTGCATGAGTACTGGGTTTTCTGACCCGCCGCCCGTGAGGGATACGCGTTCGCCACACAAACCCACAAGGAAATTACTGTCGTAAATCTCTCAACGAAAATCGACGGAGCTTTGGCAAAGGAAGCACCGCCCTCTCCGAAAGTCTCGATCAAAACTAAAACAAAGAGCGAAACGAAAGATGTTATAGCGTAGAGCAATGAGAAACGCAACGGTGCGAGGCGAGGCTGTAGTCGTCGTCGTGTACTTACAGCTCGGATCCGGAGGTCGAGAACCTGAGCTCAAACATATAGTATAAACGACTCTCGAAGCGAACAATTAAGTATCCCGATGTGAGCGGGGTCGCGAATATCCAGGTGAATTGACTTTTTATTTTCGAAACTCGAAACAGCATAATATGAAGAAGAACAAAATGTTTTTATCGCGGGTCGTATAGCGTCGTGGAGAGTTGATTCACAGAAACAACAAAAATTGGCCTCCATCCAAAAATCCTCTGCATGTGTGACGATCCGTACATGTAGGTGGTGACATTGTCGGGAACATCTCGTTCCAAACGGATTGACTCTTCCTACCGAACGATTACGATACTAGCCGCGGTAACGACATAAATTATTTTCAAACTATCGATTGCCATTGCTGATATAGCAATTGCGTATTAAATTTTTCGAGCGATATGCCGATGCATGTACAAGCTCGTCAGGAAATTGCAGCGCAACACTTTTTAATATTGGGAGGACGAGACGAGAGAGTGACTATAGTAGCGGCACGCTCCCGGGTCGTGCGCCCCGGTGTATATACACACCGCCGCAATAGATATGAGTATTACAATAGATAACAAGAGCTGTCGTGTAGACGATTATGGTAAAGTCCGTCCGTGCGCGCGTGCTTGCTTGCGTGCGTGCGTGCGAGGGGGAGGAGGACGGGGGAATCGTTCGGGGTACATATAGTGTTCGTTATCCTTGGAATATATGTAGGGGAAACCGGGGCAAGATGGGCTAGTGAAAAATAGTGAAAAAATTGGGCCGACCGGAGGCGAGATGGGCCACCTCAAAATGATTTAAAAACATATGAAAACTTGGAAGAAGAAAATAAAAACCTTTCGTGGACAATGACAGAAGCCGAGAAAACGCAAAATAGGGAAGTGGGGCAAAATGGGGTACTCAAAAAAAAAAAAGAATTGATAAATTTACGGGTAGCCCATTTCGCCCCAGAAAATGTTTTTTTTTTGAGACGGCTTATAAAATCTATAAAAATATCATTGTTGGGTGACAAATAGTAGATTACACTTTCGGCAGCGTTGTAGCCGCGTTATTTGTTTAGGGGGCCCATCTCGTTCCGGTCTCCCCCACCCATGTGGGCTCAGGCGGATGTACCAGTCATTGAGGCGACAAACAAACAAATCGAGTTTGTCGACTGTTTTGTGGAAGCTACAACCTGCTCGATAACTATCAACATCACTTTCTACCGCGTAAATCCAATTTAATTACGAACCTTCTCTGGCTTTGAGGTACACAGTGTTGGCCACTATATTCTCCAACTCCATCAATTCCAGCTTGATCGAGTTTGAGATGCCTGATGAGGTAAACGCCGCGCTTGTTATGGCGACGCAGGGATTTGGAACGCGTCGGGCTCGATATTTTCCTTCTTTCGTGTTCCTTCGTCTTCCGCGGCTTCTCTTCTTTACAATGCCCACCGATTCTCAAGGATTCTTCTCCGGGTTTGACCACCCAGGCGGGTTCTGCAAGACCCGGTCCCATCTGCGGCCCGGGGGCACCAGGTGAATAAATTAATTCTATACACGAGTCGTGCGAATTAAATCGCTTCTGTCGTTGTTTGCAGTCCTTCGTCGATCGAACAACTCTCAATCCTCAATGAGGACAATCGTTATACGTGTGTATTTGTTGGACTTTGCGAAACACGGAAACTTTGCTAGAACGAAGAGAGGACTGACGCACAAGCGCATACGGACAATTAATATGTGTGTATGTATATATATATATATATACATACACACACATATATATATATATATAACCCGACCAGCGGGACTTGTAACGCTGCAACAACACAACAGCCTTGCTTGGGGACGTTGTTTAGCGAAAAATTTGCCGATTACTGTTACGATTACGTCGCGGCAAACCACACAAGATTCTCTTCTGTTCCTCAATGCACGTGTCGAAGAAGACGGAAAATATTGTTATTTTCCTCGTTCACTGGTCTCTCGTATCACCACAGCTCGCTGTACTCGTCCCTGCCAAGGCTGTTACTTCGGCAAACATCCTGGAAAGAAAAAAAGATAGGCTTTGTAATGACACGGTATTATGCTGTGTACTATCTATTTATGTGTAGTCGTGTTTGTATATGAAACTGTGAAACTCGTGTAATATCATTCAAAGTATAATATACGAGTATATGAAAATAAATGACATGGCAGTACGCAGGGAGACGAAAGCGACGATACCGAAAACGACGATGGGCTTGTAGCCAGTGTAGAGGAAAACCGTCACTCCAGCCGTCTGGAGAGATCTGTATAGCTATGTACATTGTAATAGTACTCGATTACTTCTAAAGGATATCGAGCATGGGAGTGACAGAAGCACCATTATATATATTCAAGGATCTCCGTCTCTAATGGCGCTCGCGGAGGAATGCAACCTGTTAATGAACGAGCCCTGAATAAATGAGCTTTAACTCACTACCGAATGTACTTGAATATAAAAGAAATTAAGCGCAAATTAATCGACGCGTACAAAGATAAAGAAAACAAAGAAAAGTAATCAAGTGGGGTGAACAAAAAAAATATAAATGTTCAATTGTTTGCAGAGGTATGAGGCAGCAGGTAGGTAGGTAAAACTAGGGATAGAGGTTTCTTGATCCTCCAGCTGCGTTGACTTTCGTAAGTAAACTGCTAGCTGCGCGAGAGGTCGGCTAACGTACGGAGTCCTACGAGCATTTATACACGTTTTCCCGAGCTACAATAACATTTTGTGCAGCGCTTGCGCAAATAGGATGAGGAGAAGAGGGACCCTTTTCGAACCTTCGCCTCATTTCTCAGTTGGGACACGTATTGTCAACGGTCACCCGTTGGATGCTTTAAACCGAAAAAGAAAGGCAGAAAACTGAATAACAAGAAAGTATGAATCAAGTATGTGTAGGAAAGAAAATATACGAATGTTATCAAAAAATCAAGTCGACAGTATAGTAGCGTAAAAAACATAGTATTCGAGAGGAAGAATATAATAATTATTGACCTATCAGCGAAACTTGGATAAATCCAAACTTCTCTATGGAATAAATTTCACAAAAACAAAAAACAAAATTCGGTGCCATTGATTGATTGAATTGCGTAATATCCGATTAGAAATTATAAATTTAATTATTTCATTTTTAAAGAATCCTCGGAAATATGAACGAACCGAGTGAAATTACTGCACATGATCAAAGTTACAAAACACGTGCGACGATTATTTTCAAAAGAAATGAGTGCCTAAGAATTGCTAATTTTTTAATTTATATTGAGAAACATTTGGAGTCAGGGTCACACACGTTCTCGGTTTCTCGAATCACTGACAAAGAAGCATTGACACATGTACGATAGAAGCGACACTATCCCGCGTTTTACACGCGGTCGAGTCGCGTGTTTACCACATACATGGAATCGCTTCTCTCTGCAGGTTCAACCAGTGCATGAGACACTTGAACGATAAAACGAAATGAAAGACGACACGATGACGGCTACGGCACAGGGCACGGCAGTGAGTATCAGCAGGTATGCCGAGAAGGAGCAAGAATGCAACATAAAAGCGGGACGGCATGCCGAATATCGTCTAGGCGTTCTGCGAGGCATGGGCGTAAACTACGGCTTATACATGGCTTTACTTCTTTCATTTTTTTCTCAAATATTCTACCAAACTTTATTATTTACCCGGCAAAGTATGAGGGAGAAAACATGAATTTAGAAATATAATTGACAAAAGGTCTCTGAAAGTGCCGGAACGAAGAAGCACTTAAACTTTATTCACGGGACACTCGGTGTGTACACCGACAAGGCTGCGGTGGACAACGATGACAACGATGACAACGATGATGATGACGATGACGATGACGATGACGATGACGATGACGATGACGATGACGATGACGATGACGATGACGATGACGATGATGATGACGATGACGATGACGATGACGATGACGATGACGATGACGATGACGATGACGATGACGATGACGATGACGATGACGATGACGATGACGATGACGATGAGCGACAAGCGACCTAACGACAACGAATACCGAGGCACACGGGCACACGACGGCGCGTTCGAAGAGGCGGAAAAAGAGAGAGAGAGAGAGACGCGCTGTGAAGCGCAATGGCCGACTAGCCGTACCAGCCAGCGCGGTATAGTATTAGAGTAAACTATACCTAAAAGTACAGAGCAGAGGGCATTTTTCTATAGTGCCAACTATAAATTTTATAAACTGTACGCTCGAAAGATTTATTTCCTTTTGATTCCATAATTTTTAACCGTCGTGCGATCGAGATACTCAACACCGAGAGAACACTTGTCAAGAAAATGATGACTGCAGAGAGACAGGACACAACTGAGCGTGGATCCCACGCGCGCACCTCCTCTTCGAGGACGTTCACGAGGGTTCTCTCTTTTGACGAGTTCTCGCACACTCGTTCACGGTCGTTCACGCCTCGCGGGGGGGGGGGGGGGGGGGGGTCAATCCGAAGCTCCCAACAGGAGCGAGAAGGGCCGGATATTTGGCATCGAAGATGCTCGTTCTATCAAAACACTTCAATTTTCAGTCTACGTGTGTATGTATCGAGTTTTTCGTTTGAATAAATGTATTGGCAAAATAGCAATAAACGTTTTAAGAGTTTGGAGTATACCTAGTGTAATTTAGCGATACACGCACAGGTTTAGCAAGGCGTCGGACGACGAGGACGACGACGAGGACGACAACGAGGACGAGGACGAAGACGACAGGGCAACAAGGACGACGACGAGGACGACGAGGACGACGAGGACGACGAGGACGACGAGGACGACGAGGACGACGAGGACGACGAGGACGACGAGGACGACGAGGACGACGAGGAGGACAACGAGGACGACGAGGACGACTAGGACGACTAGGACGACTAGGACGACGAGGACGACGACGACGACGACTCGAGCGCGCGGCGTCTCGCTCGTAGTAAGCAAAGCGGTACCTTTGCCTCGGCTTTGCCCGTGCACACTGCCTGCTGCCTCCGCTGGTGCTGTGTTAGCCTGCGAGAATAGGCAGAGAGAGGAGAGTGCGACGAGTAGGGGAATGAAAACGGAGTGTGGCGGCGTGCGCGCTCCGTCAGCGGCTCGACGATCGAGAGGGGAATGGGTACAGTCGAATTTCTTGGATGTATTGTAAAAACTTTAAACGAAGCGTGCTTTAAACATAAGCAAGTCAGCTTATGGTCGGTTGATCAATGTCAAAAAGACATTAGATGGAGCAATCAATGTTGAAGCTACTGTATCGTTTGATTCGACAGGTTGTTTTCGTAAATAGAAATTATTCTGAAGGAGAAAGCAGCTGTGAAAGATTTGACTGTAATCCTTATGTACATTAGGTGGTACGCGTCGCTGGTGGTAGGACCGCATGGTGCGGTTTCGCTCTTGGCTACTCTCTGCTACTCTCTAGCGAGCTCGACACTCAACGGTGGCTGAGAAAAAAAAAAGAAAAAAAAAAAAAGACGCCGCGAAAAGCCCATTGCGTGTACGTGAGAGTGAGCAAGAGAAGGCGAGGGCGTTAGCGAGGAAGCGGCGCTACCGCACTACCACAGGCAGTAGCCGCAACTCTCTGCGTCCTATGGAGTTTTGCCGGGAGATACGTTGTTGGTAGCTAGACACGCTCCCGCAGATTCGCGGGACAATTTACCGTACGAGGAATAACGAGGAATTGAGAAGGCTCTCTGTAACCGCGACCATCGGGCTCCCTCGCGGACAATTTCGGAATTAACGGAGCCGCAAGAACGCTCACCGCCAATTTCGAATTACCACTTGATCGGCGGAGCCACCACATCGGTCACGGCCAATTTCGGATTAGGAATCGATCAGCCAGTTGGGTCAGTGATGAAACTCCGATGCCTTTTCAAAGATTACATACAGTAATAGGCAATTGAAGTGGAACAAAGTTATTTTTGGCGAAAGTATACGTGAAAGGGTGCAACTTTTGCCAAAACTGGCGAAAAATATCGTGTTCCACTTCAATTGTCTACTACTGTATATGTATTGCTTTTTTTAGAGAGGGATTCGTCCCCTTTAAATTCGAAAAAATTGTATGCATTTCTATATATTTTGCTGAATAATTTACTGCTATTGTAGTAAAGTTATAACGCATTGCCGAAAATCATTAGCTGTATCTCCAAAGAGGTTCTCGTCGCCGGGAGGATCCCGCGAGGATGGAGACCGGGACCGCCTTCTCATACTCATGCCGAAACTATGTTCGGAATGTGCTGTAGTCTTCGGCGTGGCCCGGTTTTCACCGATCGACGAGATAATCGCTTCGCCACGTCGAGAACGTTGGGGCTGTTAGTTATTATGTATGCTGCTGCTACATATATGCAATTGCTTCTTAGAGAAGATTGTCTGTTACGTTAATTATCCACTTTTTGCCACATCGCATCGTATGCACAGAAGCGTTCCGGCATGCACACCGTTTATGGTGCGAGGTCACAACCAAATATAGACTGACAACGATGAAAGATTTAATTTCGTCACTCCGCGATAATACATTGTCAACGAGCGGGCCTCTTGGATCAATGTCATTTCTTTTTTCTTCATTTTATCTTGCAAAGACAACGTAGCGATAATAATGATCTAGTTGACAGCCTCGGCAGATAATAAATAAGCACAAGGGGCGAAAAAGCGAAACCGCGATCATGCAATGCGAGTGGTCGAGCCAGGATATCTAATAGCAACCACCGAACCCTGTCGTTCGGGGATCGATCACTCAATTGCATATATCTGTTACATGAATTCAACTTTTTTTTTTTTTTCTTTTCTACAAGAGGCATACTATGCGAAGGAGAACACATTACTTTATCGACCAGGCATATGGCTCGAGCAATCCGCAGTTCGATATGTTTCTGCAATAATATCAATACGAGAAAACAGCAAATATCCAAAGAGCAACACACAAATTTTCACATCTGCCTCTTACCGAATAAAACCAAAGAATTAATCATGGACCGAACAGGTTCGATAATTTCTGGGACAGCTCCTTATTGATCTTCGCACGCGAGGGGTCGTGTTACTCGGAAAGCCGGAGCCTCCGGACAATCTTGGCTGGTTGCTCAAGAGACTGAACCTATGTCGGAAGTACTGAATACGTCTTCCTCTCGTGAAGGAATTGAAAAAAACAATAGGTATGAATGGAATAACGCGAAAAAAGTTAGATTAGGAAGGATTCATTAAGAGTGGAAGTTCAGAGTGTCTGCATCGTGCCGTGCAGCCGTGCGTTATAATTATAACATTGACGAGCCGTTTCAATATATGCATTCGACTATACCCGCCGTACGCACGCAGAAGCCGGTGCAAGCTCTTTGTGCGTGAGCGAGTTGTGCAGAGTCGGAATAAGTCTATGTATATAAGTGTTGGCCAACGCGGGTTTCTCCCAGTGGCCAGACTAGTTTCCACAGCCGTGGGTCCAGTCGAATTGAAGAAGAAGAAGAAGAAGAAGTCTGTGTATATACTGTACGTATAAACGCTGCGTAACGAGTTGTCCACGAATCAGTACCCATCGAAACACCCGAGTCAATACACGCGCAATCGTCGTCGATCGTTTTACTCTACAATTAGCTTCGCCGGGAACTCTACCTCGGGATGCTGCGACGAGAATCTCAAATTCATTTTTTTCACACGTAAATTATTTCTGCATATATTTATCGATATTCGATACGATTTATCCACACGTGTCTGATAATAATGAAGCCGCGTGACGTAAGCTTCCGTACAGTGTTGATACTGTGGGGGATTCTGTTGCTTCTGGCGACGACATTGACGACAAGTATATTGGCGAATGAAACCAATTGTAGCGATGTATCTTCGGATACCGCTGGTGAGACAAATCGGGCGAAAAAAGCTCGTATAGTAAAAAAATTGAAAAAGGATTTTCGGAAATTGAAAAAACAGGAAGGGGCTCTGAAACTCGTAGGCGGCAGCAGAGGAGACTTCGAAGGTACTATATTTGTACACTATATTTTTCTATCAAAAAAAGATAATAATAAACTATGTCATGTTAAAAACAAAAACTCAGAAATATCGATGAGTGTTGTCCATGAGAAACTTTAGCCGTGTTTCTTTCAGGAATTATCAATGTTCGACATTTCTAGAAAAGTCTTTACAGTGTTTAGAAGATAAAGAGAAAAAAAATCGTGTTTATAATTTTTTTTTTTTTTCGGATGTGTGCGCACCATAGAGGGTTGCCGATAGTTTTGACCTATATAAATAATGAGAGATGGAAAATTGTAGACGCGTGCAGTATAATGTTATCAGTACCGACGATACGACGACTCCCTCGGTAACTCTGCATTTATTGTGCAACGTCGATTACAAAGGGGTCAACTCGCGGGAGATTCGTGTCAATGAGCGTCTCTTGACGCACACGCACACGCACACGCACACGCGCACGCACACGCGCACGCACACGCGCACGCACACGCACACGCGCACGCACACGCACACGCACACGCACACGCACACGCACACAAGAAAATGCTCGTAACGCTTGCGAATCCTATATAACAAGCCGATAACTAACTCGGTATGGAATTATTATATGTAATTGGTGAGCTACGATTGTGACGTTTGGACAGGGAACGTCGAGATCCTTCACGAAGGCAAGTGGGGTAGCGTCTGCGACGACGAGTGGGACTTTCTGGAGGCGACTGTTGTCTGCAGACAATTGGGCTACAAGAGCGCGGTGAAAGCAACGGGAAACGGACGTTTCGGCCAAGCGAGAAGTACGAAGATTGTGTATTATAAGAAAGGTAAATCTGTTTTGATCGTTAATTTTTCTCGATGAAAATGTTGAGGACGATTTTGGATGGACAACGTCCACTGCGACGGAACGGAGGATCATTTATCAAGGTGCCGATTCGACGGCTGGGCGCATTCCGTTTGCGAGAGCAGCGAAGCTGCAGGTGTAATTTGCACCCACGATGAAGAATCGACTGCGGTATCGAACACAAAAATAAAAGCTCAAAAAAAAAAGATAAAAGCTGTTAACCAGGAGGGCATGGTGCTACGCCTGGTAGGCGGGAGAGTACCGAGCGAAGGTCGAGTAGAGGTGAAAGTTGGAAAAGCAGGTAAAAACGATCTGGAATATAAAACTAGAATGTGAAAATAAAAAATGTTGACATGCTGAAAATTGAATTTTTACAGACTGGGGGTTAGTGTGCGGTGACGGATGGTCCCTTTTCGAAGCAGGTGTAGTCTGTCATCAGCTCGGACTTGGTTATGCAAATGATGCTGTTCAAACGAATTTTTTTGGTGGCGAACATGTGCCAATGGCAATGAGTGGAATAGAATGTAAGGGCAACGAAGAAAACATTGCCGAATGTCTTCATGATCAAGTTCTGGATTGTCCAGGTACGAGACTAGTTATTGCCTAATTCTCTATGTATTTGATATTATGTTATATATTATATGCCAGGTATAGCTGAGAACATAGCAGGGGTCGTTTGCTTACGAGACATGGCTGATCTTGTCTTTGATCATATCGAGCTCATGAGAACGGCACACCTCGAGGACAGGCAGCTGTACTGGCTGCAGTGTGCCATGGAGGAAAATTGTGTTGCCAGTAAAGCTTACAAGATCCAAAAAGAATCGGAAAATTGGCATCTCGAGACACGACGTCTATTGCGTTTTACAGCGCGAATACTTAATACTGGAGGTGCTGATTTTCGTCCAGCGGTACCTAAGCACCTTTGGGAATGGCACATGTGTCACATGTGAGATTTTTCAAACCTTAAATTTTTATGCACCCCACTTGTAGATATTACTTTAATGGACTCGATCAATTGGTCAGGCATTACCACTCAATGGAGGTTTTCGCGACTTTCGATATATTTGACTCGAGCGGAATAATGGTTGCTGAAGGTCATAAAGCGTCCTTCTGCCTCGAGGATAATCAGTGCCTGCCCGGCGTCACACCCAGGTTTATCATATTAATATTTTTTTTATGTCTACGTTATATATATATATATATTTTTTTTTTTACTATATTAAAATGAATTGACTATTTGTGAGATATTTTTGGTAACGCTGTAAGTTGGATGTTAGGTACAAGTGTGCAAATTATGGCGATCAAGGGATATCGGTAAACTGCAGTGACATATACAAGCACAACATCGACTGTCAATGGGTCGATATTTCGGAACTTGTGCCCGGCGAATATACCTTCAAGGTGAGATGGAAAAGTTTTTTGTATGATAAGGGTGTAGAAAGGAAGTTCTTGACGAGTGTGAAAATGCCACACAAATAAAAGACGAATGCGGCATTGATACGCGTAGAGACTCCCTGTTCTACGTCCATGCTATTCACATAATTGTTCCTAGCAAATTCTGGGCATTTTCTGGGAAGTGCGCGCAGAAAGGCACTTTCCCGCACTAGTGCGGGATAAAATACCATATTGCATTTGTACGCATGCGCAGTATTTTTCCCGCACGGGATACGAGAAAGTGTCATTCTGCGTTCACTTGACAGGAATGCAAAGCGGGATTTTACGTGTATGCGTTAGGAAAGAACATTTCTTTCCCGACTGCGCTAAAATAACCACATTCCTTGCGTGCAATACGGGCGGAAAATTGCCTATTATTGACCGATGATAATTATTAACATGTGCGCATGCGCAGCACAGTTTCATTACTGTCTAGGGAGTAATGGGGGTCATTACTCCCTAGGGAAGCTCTATTACTCCCGAGGGAGTAATGGTCATTCGCGAATATGACGATTTTGCGACGCAAGAAACGTGGTTATTTTAACAAAGTCGGCAAAAAAATATCGTATGCCACAAGGGAGGAAGTGCATTTGTGGCATAATATACTGTTAATTCATTGGTCTATTGAAAAAAATCTACTGTCCCTATTGGTAGGTTGCTGTAAATCCCGAATTCAAGGTCGGTGAAATGAGTTTCGACAATAATGCAGCCGTCTGTCAATTGTTGTACACGGAAACGTTCGCAACGGTTCACAATTGCAGTATGGGACGACCTTAAGGTGATGTGACATACCGCTGCCGGCAATAAAAGCTGTACTGAATGCCGTTTTAAGATCACCCCTGATAGACAAGCGCCACGAAAAGTAGCAGTTGGCGCAATATGTGCAGCACATGACGTAATTAATGCGCCAACTGCTACTTTTCGTCGCGCTTGTCTATTGTCTGAAACAGTCCGCCGAGGAAAAAAAAATGTCTTTCCATCGGAAATCAGCAGACGCGGAGAAAGACAATTTTCTTTTTCCGGCAGTATACCAGGTGGACACTGAAAAGGTCGACACGAGGACAACTTGACACGCGAAGCCAGTACACAGTGAATGTGGGCACGCAAACATATGACCACGTATGGGCTGTACACCAGGTCAGATATGCACCGAGAGAATGTACACACTGGCAACTCAACACAAGTGCCGACTACTTAAGATGATGTGAAATACCGCCGCCGGTAACAAAAACTGTACTGCGTGCCGTTTTAAGACTGCAGTCCACTAACGAAAAAGCAAATTGTCTTTCCCTGAGGAATCGGAAGATGAAGGGAAAGACAATTTTATTTCTTCGCGGTGGTCTGCAGTCTCAAAACGGCATTCAGTACAGTTTTTGATACCAGCTAGGAGCAGGACAGGTTGGCGGAAGGGGCAGGGGGCTATACCACATCACCTTAAGGCCGCAAAGTCAAATGCCCATGTTTTATTGGGACCACTATAAGAGGCGCTAGATGGCAACGCAATATCAAGAGCGTGTAATTCGGGCATGATCGTTATTATGACACTTTACAACTTTACTTTACCCTCGCGGACCAACCATAAAAGTGTGGGTTGGATTTGGGTTGTTTTCTGACAAACTACTGCATCTCAACCAGTCGATTGGTGCGCCAAACCGATGCTGATTCCAACCTTCTGGAGATTGGTGCTTTGTTGTTGATAACTCAAATTAAACCGTAATGCCAACCATTATGAGTCGCATTGAAAGTTGGTTTACAGTTGGACTTTTTCAAAATAACCCAATTTCCAACTTCATGCCGAGAGCACCGATAGCTCTTGCCTCGCGATTGGAAATCGGCTTGTTTTAGGGAAATTCAACCGTAAACCAATTTCGTATCCAACAAATATAACGATTGGTTTTTTAATATCGCCGAAAAATCGACCTCTTGAAGGTTGAAATCAGAGTTGGATTGATGCTCCAATCGACCGGTTGGCTTTCAGGTTGGTTTCAGGTTGTTTTCAGGTTGGTTTCAGGTTGGTCAGAACGAGAAGGATAGGTGGTATAGATTCTCCTCAAAGGTAGTCCTAATGTAGTGTTGTTGTAATCTATCATGGGGATATCACTCGAGAATAGCACTCCCTGGAGTATGTCATTTGTGTGCAGTTGTCGAGTGTCCAGTTAGGAGTGATTCACTCTCTTCGGTGTAGAGTTAACTTGGTGTACAGCCTATTCGTGGTCATATGTTTACGTGCCTACATTCACGTGCCGACTTTTTCTGCTTTCACCTGATATACTGCCCTTTTTCCTCGGTGGTCTGCGATCTCAGAACGGCATGCAGTACAGTTTATGTTACCGACTGAAGGCGAGGCAGGTGAGCAGGTGGTTATACGACATCACCTTAAGATGAAGTGAAAGTCACGTGATGGAGCCTGGAGTGTAGGAGAGATAGCGACATTGATCTTACGGTGGAGCGAATGAATGAATGAATGAATGAGTTTATTCATTCATTCATTCATTCATTCATTCAGCGGGAGAGAGAGAGAGAGAGAGAGAGAGAGAGAGAGAGAGAGAGAGAGAGAGAGAGAGAGAGAGAGAGAGAGAGAGAGAGAGAGAGAGAGAGAGAGAGAGGAGAGAGAGATTTATTGTAGGACCAGAGGTCCTACAGTACAGAGAGGGAGAGAGAGCAAGCGACAAAGAATGTATTTCACTTCAGCTTAAAGATAAATTTTGTTTAAACTATTATTTCTGTTAATAAAAATTGTAATGACAGATTATTATTATTATTATTTTATAAAAATTTAAAAAAAACAAACCAATTTATACATTTGAGTAGCCACAATAAATATTATTATTATTATATAATATACAAATATTCTTCAGTTACTGAAGAAATCTGTATCGTTACATGTATTAGTTACATTTCCTCCCCACTTTTTTATATTAAATGGACCGATGTTTTCAGAACGTATATGCTTACTTTAGATGAAATGAGGTTAGTTCTAGTGTGTTTTGAGACATGTTGCGAACGGTATATATCTGACTGACGTCTCTGTCAAGTGCCTCGTAGAAAAAAAAAAAATGGGTCTTTTCGGTAAATCGCCAGAGAAGAATCCAAAGGAACAGGTGATTATTTTCGTTAATCCGGCAGACTATAAAAAATGTATTAAAAAAAAAAAAAAAAAAACTGATACAGGTACAAGAATGGACTCACAAATTACGAAAAGAAGGCTATCAGTTGGACAGACAGGTTAGAGGTGAGTCATAACACAAATTCGATCACTGAGGCTTCTCCAACTTATCGACGTTTCCAAGTATAGTTGGGTAAATACTATTGCCAGAATAAAACAAAAATGATGTATTATTTTAGCTATTCAACGCGAAGAGGAAAAGGTTAAACGCTCGCTAAAAGAAGCCGCGAAAAAGGGCGACAAGGATGTGTGTAAAATACTCGCCAAAGAGATAATAAGGGCGCGAAAAGCTCGTAGCAAGATTTCGACGTCAAAGGCGCATCTTAATTCGGTCTCGTTGCAAATGAAGAATCAATTGGCAACTATAAGAGTCGCCGGATCCCTTTCCAAGTCCACGGAGGTCATGCAAGCTATGCAGTCACTGATCAGAGTGCCTGAGGTTGCAGCAACTATGAGAGATTTGTCCAAAGAAATGATGAAAGCTGGAATAATTGAGGAGATGTTGGACGAGACTATGGACTCTATTGAAGATTCCGAAGAGATCGAGGATGAGGCGGATGAGGAAGTTGATAAGGCAATTTTTTTCTGTTCAAGTTTGTTCCAAGAACAACTTTCAAGGGAATGTCAATTATTCATATTTATTTTTTTCAGGTCCTCTGGGAACTTACCGCCGGTCAGTTGGGCACGGCACCGGCAGTTGTAACGGAGACTCCAGGCGCAGTCGCCTCAACTTCAAACGAGGAAGGTGTCCAAGTTGCCGATGACAAGGAGCTAGAAGAGATGAAAAATAGGTTACAGAGTTTGAGAAGTTAGAGAGAGTCGAGAGCGCCTAATATCTGTGTAGAACAGAAATGTAACAATTTTATTATATCCAATTGATTAATCGGCATATCTTTTTAATTGTTGCCGTAGCAATTTGAGCACATGATTTATTTAATCTTTAATCTGCGCTAACGAAATATCACGACAGTACTCGACCTTGATACAACGTTGAGTGGAAAAAAAAAAACAGTATTGCACACATTTATGAAACATTTATGTTGTACAATTAATTGCAGCTTGTCAAGGCTGCGTTGGCGAAGCTGGCTTCGATATGTATAAAACTTACACCTACTGAACAATCAATAAATCTTGATATAATAATTTAACGAAATTTGGTGTAGTTTACAAAAATGTGTAAATTGTCAAAAATGTATTATCCTACAAGCATTGTTTAAGAATGCCTATATCATATTGCGTTTAATCGCTTTGTAAAGTCCAATATCAACGTTTCCCAAGAGTTCTTCTTCTTCTTCTTCTTTCTCGTTTTTCTTGGATTTATGCCGCTCGGTCAAGTTCCATATTTCCCAAGAGTTCCTCAGAGCTTATTCATTCTGTTTATTTATCCGATTATACCGCCCCATAAAGTTATTTTGTGCAGGGATATTCTGCACGATCTGCACGGTGTAGAGAGTTCGTTTTTTTGTTGTAGTCGTAGGGAGGGGGGGGGGGTGGCAAGCAATGGTGGGAGGGGAGTTGCGGGAAGGTTTGGGTGACAGACAGTTGACCGAATGCGAACTGTGAATTATGGTCAACCTCATCATATCGAAAGACTCTAGCGTAGTTTAGGTTCGAAATCTTTATAACTAAATATTAAAGGTTTCCACAGTTAAATGAAATTTCCGTATGGAATCCCTATAGATTTGTGTATTCTTGTCAAAAAGTTTAATGGTACAATGATTTTTGCGATAAATGTAAAAATCCTGATGGATCATAACAGCGCACTCACAACCTATGAACGCCTATCCTCTACATACTGGAAGAAAATTTCAATTTTTATTCAAGCAGCCATCTGAAGTGCGAAGCGATTTTTAACCATCCCGATCGGTTAATAAATCGGTGGGCCGGATTCGAAATTTCTACGATGGCCTTTAGAACATTAATTTCTCAAAATAATGTATGTAGAACAGACACAATATCCGCGCTCAAATAAAATTTCCATATAGAATTAGCGGAGGCGTTTGCATAATACAGTTAAAAAGTTTTATAATACAATGATTTTTATGAGAAATGTCCAAATTCCGACGGGCACGCGTTCCGTACACACCATCTATAGGAACTCGTCGCGACTGCATAGTACATGAAAATTCGAATCTCTCCTCATGAATTAAGTACCGAGTTTCCACCGTGAGGGATATCGGGCCGAGATTTACTCTGAACTAGTGGAAAAATTCTAGTACTCAAATACCGAGTTTCCACCGTGAGTGAGATCGGGCCGAGATTTAGGGTAGCCGACAGGCATCCGAATGAACAAGATGATTTCAGTACCAACTGACTAAAAAGAAAACAGATTGTGCACACATTAGCAT
>JAPYZC010002428.1:24-56472 GCA_030522665.1 Ichneumoninae sp. A BG-2022a
ACAAAAATATTTTTTATCGAAAACATTTTTTTTCTTTAGTATAATAATATCAACTTACTTACCAGCGATCCCTAGCGTACAACAACAATTCTACCTTTCATAACCGCGGTCGCTAGGGATCGCTGGTAAGTAAGTTGATATTATTATACTAAAGAAAAAAAATGTTTTCGATAAAAAATATTGTTCTCTTCCGAGTACTAACCGTTAAATGTATTCGGTTCTTATCATTTCGATCCAGAGAATACGATTGGGATTTAATCATTTTGTCTACGATCCGCAATGGGTTTTATTCTAATGTGTGCACAATCTGTTTTGTTTTAGTCAGTTGGTACCGAAATCATCTTGTTCATTCGGATGCCTGTCGGCTACCCGAGATTTACTCTGAACTAGTGGAAAAATTCTCGTAGACTCAAAATTCACTTATGGGATTGGCTGTTGACTAGAAAGTTTTTAATTAACTAGAATTTTGCAACTAGTTCAAACTCATTTCAGTCCGGTTTCACTAACCGTGGAAACTCGGTAAAAATTCTAATACTCAAAATTCACTTATGGGATTGGCTGTTGACTGGAAAGTTTCGAATTAACTAGAATTTTACACCTAGTTCAGACTCGTTCCAGTCCTTTTTCACTCACGGTGGAAACTCGGTAAAGGTTGAGCGAAAAGCGATTGCGACGGTTTGTGTCAGGGGAACCAGCTAAATTACCGACCCTTGGAGAAGCGAGTAATGCAGGTATCTGAGGTGCTTTCGATTTGCCCTTATAATGATGGTGCGCATGCGCACAATCGTTTTGTGGTACGAATTTCCACCAAAAACCGGCTGAGCGCATGCGCATGGTCATTTTTGGGTAAAAATTCGTACCAGAAAACGACTATGCGCATGCGCAGTCACGTTGTAATAACGAAAAAACGCCAAATCGAAAGCAACTCTGATTGCGTCAAAGGTATAGTTATTCGCCGATAGATGTCGGTGAAGTGTTGAGACTATCGAAATATCGCGACTGCGGCAATTTCGATAGTCTCAACACTATCGAAATTGAGTCTGAGTATCTCGAAGGTGAGTAGCGGAACCCCGCGGTCGTCACAACCATGCACATGTACCCACATCTATGGTCAATAACGATAACTACGCTTTAAAGCAAACGAAAGAATGAATTAAGTCTCGTTTCTCACTGGGAAGCGCGAGTTCTTTTCTCTCTCAACACGTGGATCGCAACAACTGACATACACGTAACCTTTCCCTATTTTAAAAGCAATTTTTTTGTTCTCGTTTCTCTAATTGTCGTCAAGTGTAAAAATTGTCATAAAAAGTGTTATCACCGATAAAATATGGGAAAATTGGGACCGCGTTTGAGCAGTAGAAAAAAAGCCAAACGGTGGATAAAGGGCCAGAGCTCGAGCTCGAATCCGCAAACAAGGAAACATCGTGAGCAAGCACGTTCCCGGTTTTTTCAAGATAATCCTGGTAATCTACAATATTGGATCGTTTACATACATCAGTTGTTTGACACAAGACCGAACTAAACTAATTTGTTTCTATGCGGAGGTTCGAAGGGACTGACGAGCGAAAAATTACGTAGACACGACGCTATCCAGGGTGTCCATCCCGCGAAGATTGACGTCGACGAAGATAGAAGTACTGTCGCTAGTACTTTCAAAACCTTTGATACCTTCGCGAGCGACTACAGCAACTGTTCCAATGTCTCATTCAGCAGGTAATGACACTTTTGTTTAGATTTTTTCTTTTTTCCATCAATTGAATTTTAATTGTATAGAGGACTGTAGGAGAAACAATTCGTTTTGTTTTTAGGTTCTTGAATCACTTTCAATCTACCTCTCTGATCCACAAGGAAATGCTGGCCATATTGGCTGCCGTCACGGACGTTATCAAACAGAAAGGAGGAACGGAATCTACCACTGAATATTATGCCGCTTTGGTGAGCTGAGACTAAATATATAAAACTAGATAGCGACAAACAGATTATAAAAAAAAAAAAAATTGTGGCACGCTAAATGTGCACTCTGTGTTGCTTTACTCCCCGTCATAAAATTTTTTGCACTATTTAAAGCCTCGCAAAACTTTGTTTATCAGATGACCACCCTGGAATCGGCAGACTCCGAAGAATCGGTAGCTGCTATACTCTCGCTATTGGGAATGGGGCTGAAAACTGTACCAAAAAGCGTATTGAAACTGCAATTTGGTCAGGCGAGCCAGATATTTTTCCATGTTCTCACCAAATATGCCGACAGTGAAAATTTTCTCATCTTACGTCACGTTAGTTAATAACCGCTATCATGTGTGACACAAAAAGCTCTGAAAGACAAAGATAAAAATTCCACCTCATTTTGCAGTGCATCGGATGCCTGTCACTCTTATTGAGAGCTCAGGAAACAACGATGTGGTCGAATTCTTCGACTCAGCAAGTACTGAATGGTATTCTGGCGTTTACCATTCATGCCAAACCGAAAGTTCGTAAAGCTGGTCAACACGCTATATGCGCTATTCTCAAAGGTAAAAGTTAAACAATCAAATTTTTTTATAACATATTAACTTTTCTATCATTTTGATTTTATTGCACAGGGAGTGACATAATGAGAGAAAACGATCCTCCGGCTTATCATCCGGCTGCAGCTCAGATAGCAAAGCACTGTCTCTCGCAGTTAGAAAGCACTGGACAGCCCGGTAGCATAACTACCATTCTACACATTCTTACGCTACTAAAAGATATCGCCCATCAGTTACCAAAATCATATGTCAAGTCCGTGTGCGAGGCGCTACTTCGGATCATGACATTGAATAACGTTCTCGTGACTTCCTGCTGCCTCCAAACTCTTCACAGTTTGTTCGTATCCCGACCCCCCGAAGCTGTACTTCCGTCACAGTTGAATGCACAGATCATTAATGCATTGTATGATTATCAACCGGCACCTGGAGACACGCAGCCTACGTTGGCTTGGCTTGCTGTGATGCAGGAAGCTCACTGCAATCTCGTGGTGTAAGTATTCTCAAAAAAACATTATCGCTCGAGGGAACAAAGTTCTAACGTATTCGTAACATTGCAGGAACAATGTCAATCTATGTGCTGCCAATATTCCTCGAATCATTGAAAAATCTACAGAACTTTGGCTGTCAGATAAATCGGAAGTATTGACTGCTGCGTCGCACAGTGTTAAAATTGTTCTTCAAGTGTGCCTGGCACCTATTTGCCTAACTGAACAACTAGCGAGAAAGTATCAAGCCACTTTGAGCAAAACTTTCCAGTTTATTCAATTGGGTATGAAGTATCAGTTCAACGGAGCCTGGCATCATGTTCTTCATCTTTTGGCTGTCCTCTTTCAAGTAATACGATGTTCTATGTGTTATAAAAAATGGTTTTCTAGTTTCTGAAACCTGCTATGTACATATGTATATAGACAATCCTTATATATATATACATAATAATATTTATATCGAAATTTCAGGTCGCCGGTAAAACTTGCAAAAACGAGCTCTCCACGATACTCGTTGACTTGGCAGAATTGCGAGACTCGTACAAGTTTACTTACAACTCGGAGATCGAGTATGCCGTCGGCGCCGCTGTAAAATTCATGGGACCGGAAATAGTTTTGAAGAAAATACCGCTGCTGGTATGACTGATTAACATCGACTTCTAAAAGACAAACGTTGAAGCGTAATACTGATTACGCCCTTTTGTTTCTTGGTAGTCGATATATCTGGGCCCTCTGCCAAAGGGCCAAAGATTGAACCGAAAATGTAATTTCTTTTTATCCAGACGAATGGTGATGCCGTTGACTTGAAGCGAAGCTGGCTGTTGCCGGTATTAAAAGATTGCACTACTCAAGCGTCTCTAGGATACTTTATCGAATCGCTACTCCCTTTAGCTACCATGTGCGAGTAAGTTTGGCCCAATAACGGTTAATTATTTTACCGCAATTGATTAATTTCCCTTTTTTATCGATACTAGAAAGAAATCAATAGAACTAAAAGCTCGCAACGATGGAATCGGTGCTCACAGCTACGAGTTGCTGACATCACAGATTTGGGCGTTGCTCCCGAGCTTTTGTAACAATCCCAGTGACATAAAGACCAGTTTCAAGGTACGTAGTATTTATTTATGGAAATTTCCTTTTTTTTTATTCGTTTCAATTTTCTTTTTAAAGAGTATCGCCAAGATTTTGGGCATGGCGATAAGCGAGAGAAAAGATCTGAGGCTATCGGTAATGGCCTCCTTGCGAAAATTGATTGCCTCGTCCGCCGAAAGTGGCAAAAGTGAGGACCTTGAGGAATTGTCTCGCTTCGCCAAGAACTATCTTCCTCTTCTCTTCAATCTTTATACCACAAAGCCGAATGGCTCGGACGAGGAAGGTCAACGACTCGCCGCGTTCGACACCATCAAAGTTTATCTCACAATAACGAGTAAAGAATTGGCTGGCGAGCTGTTCGATCGAGCCTTAGCGAGATTGGATGAACCCGGGGTCGACGAATTTCTTAAACAGAGCGTTTTCGACTTAATCAGAGTTCTGACACAGTTTACTGACGGCGATAGGCTGAAAATTCTGTATGAAAAATGTGTGCAGTTGATTATGGACAATAAAAATCAGAAGGAGCAAAAGAAAGCCTACAGGTGAGCCCTGCGGAAGTAGATACGGGTATTGACAAAAAAAAAAGACGATATCTATAATTTATCGATAACAATGTCTCTGAATTTCTTAATTTTCAGGTTTTTGGAAGAAATTTGCGGTAGCTCTAGCCAAGTCTGTAAAGAATTCGTTACGGAAAATCGTCGTGCCATACAAAAAGTATTGACGAAATCTGCACCGATGACTATAGCATCTAGCAAAGCTGTGAGTTTAACATTTTGTGGTGCAATTTTATCATATATCTGAAGCACAAAAAGGTAACTGTGTCGTTCATCCTTAGGCGCGTCTCCGCTGTATGGATCATCTGATAAAAAGCGACCCTCAGATCGAAAAAACTAAATTCCTCAAAACGATTGTTCCCGAAGTAGTGCTGTGCATCAAAGAGATAAATGAGAAATGCCGTAACTCAGCTTACCAGTTGCTCAACACGATAGCTGACAAGGCCCTCACTATTCCCGAAAATTTCAAGGAATACGTTGAGGTACTGATAGCCGGTCTCGGAGGATCGCCGAGTTATTGCAGCGCAACTTTGCTAGCACTCGCTTCCATCACGTACAAATACAATGGTAAGTCATTGTCTCTTCGAGCTCAGGACCAAATGTGTGCACATGTTGTATTCGGGTATTTCCTTTTTTTTCTCAGGTATCATCGGTGTTGAAACAGTTGAGGAAGTCCTGGGACACGCGTGTACTCTGCTCACTGGGCAAACGAGAGAAATTGCTCTTTCGGCTCTGAGTTTTATCAAAGTTTATCTTTCGGCGTTTCCTTCGACCGTAATAGGACCCACCTTGTCGCGCATTGTAAGTTTTCTTCGAGCTTTATATCGTCATAACCAAAGTATGATAATAGTCATTTCGGAAATGGATTGCAGATACAAGCTCTATCCGGAATGACCGAAGATTGCAAACGACACTTTAGACAAAAAGTACGCGATATACTCGTGAAGCTAGGGCGAAAGTTCGGCATCGAGACGGTGGCAGGTTTAATACCAACGTCCGACGAGATGATGCACAAAAGGCTGAAAAACATTCGGAAGGTCGAGGCGAGAAAACAGAAGGACACGGATAGCAAAAAATCTAAGGAAGCGGACGATAGCGACGATGAGTTCAATGTCAAGAGAAGGCCCAAGAGCGTGGATGAAATATTGGCTGACAGCGATGAAGAATTTGAGAACGCGGAGACGGATGATACCGAAAACTATCAGAAGAAATCAGCACGAAAGAAGACTTGGATTAAAGAAGACGGAGACAGTATTGTCGATTTTGTGGATCCGACTGCAGCTAGAAATATCACCGGTCAGCTTTATTCACATTTTGTGTGATAACGATGAGAACAAATAATAATAATAATAATAATAATAATAATAATAATAATAATAATGATAATAATAAAAATAGGTTAAATTCCTCGTTTTGTATTTTAGCTACCAAGCCGGGTCATTCGAGCTCATATACCCAGAAACAAAAAGTCAAGGATCACGGATTCAAAACTGCCGGAGATGGTCGTCTCATTATCAAGGATGGCAGCGACAGCGACAGTAGTGATACTAATGACAAGAAGAAAAATAAGAAACTGTCGTTTCTTGGTAGCGACGATGACGACGACATTGGTAAGTTTCATTAATCGCTTATCGTTTACTAAATAACGAATATCTACACAATTAGACGTCAATTTTGCAGACGACGGCGCCAAGTCAACAGTCTCTTCGAAGACCAGTAGGAGAAAGCGGAAGCTGAGCGAAAGCACAGATACAAGCAGTATGAGACCGACATCAAAGTATCAAGGTGAGCGTGCGCGCTCGCACACACATACGATAAATAAACTGTTGATTGTACTACAGCTGTTTATTCTTCGCGTAGCTGGTGGAATGGGTATCCATCGACCGGTGAAAGCTTTCAAAGAAAATAGTTCCCCCGGTGCGGAATACCGATCACAAAAAGCCAGGGGCGACATAAAGAAGAAGGGCAAGCCAGATCCGTTCGCCTACGTACCGCTGACGAGGGCAGCTCTAAATAAAAGGTATCGAATTGAATTTATTCGAACGTCATACAGCCTATACCATAAGCCTACAACAAAATGTTTCTCTCATTTATAGAAAAAAAATTAAGAGCGCGGGACGATTCAAAAACATAATATCTGGAGCGAAGAAGGGATCTCATGTCGGTAGCAAAGGACAACGAAGATCGCAGTAGATGGCGCAATTATAAGTAACATAAAACATGCCGCTCAATAAAATATACCGTTCGTTACATCGAGATCATGTTGACGAACGCGCTCTTTGTTAATTGAACCACGGAGCGGGACGATCAGGTTTTTCTTCTTATTTTATCAATGTTTCCATTTGCTTACCGGTAAATTATTTTTTACATATCGGTCTTCACTGTTGTGTAAATTCTCTGTAACGAGCCCATTCTTGGGTTTACCGGCTCTCCTAAACTAGTTCGATCCGTTATTTCGTATCCCGTGGAATTAGCAGGACCACTCTTCGCCATCAACTGCTGGTCAATCCGACAGGCCACTGTCCAGGAATCAAATGTTAGATAATTTCATGGATATTCTTGGCCCATAGGTATAGCTCAGCAGGAAATTGGTTGTCCGAACATGTTGGACAAGTCTGTAAGAATTATTATCTATTTATAACACATTATTAAACTGATAATAGTGATAATCAACGATTTGCGCATTTCGTCTTTCATAGAGTATAGGAGAAATGAAAAATTACTAAATTTTCCCCGAGAAAGTTGCCAGTCATGCGCGCTAAACGATACCCATATGAATACGTATGCGTATGAAGGGGTAAGTTATCCGAAAAATGCCCATTAGCGTTCTCAACCGGACCTGCAATTTTTTGTCCACAAAGACGCTCCAAAACTAAAAATGAAAACTGGAGCATCGGCGAACGATACGTGAATGGAGCGAAACGGACACGTAACAAAGCCGACATCGATAATTCATGTTCCGAATGGCCGATGGCTTTTCCCATTCGTACCTCTCGTCACCCAGGTTGCGCAAAAAAAAATTAGTTATCAAAAAAGTGATCTCAATGGATTCCAAATGTATATCTGGACGATATCCGAAGGCAGTCCTTCTTTACCGGACAATTCTTTCCACCACAGCACCGATCCAACACATTCGTTTCTCCACAAATAATTGCCTCGACAGTGCGATTCCATTCGAGCAGTTGCGTGCAGTGTTTTGGTGGAATGTCATCCGATTACCGCGGAACGTAACGGTATAGCAACGAATCAGAGTCCTCCATGTTGCTGACTGCTTGGCTAGTACTAGTAGTTCTGCTACTAGTGATAGTACTTAACGGTGCGTTATACTTAATAGCTGCATAATACCAAAGCGACGATTTTATTAATAGCCTTTGATAATCAAGATGACCAAAATATACAATCAAGGCGAAAAAGAAAATAAGATGTACGAACAATTGAGACGTCGATCCATTTATTTGTCATTATAAGTTTTCTTTATGATTACGGATAGATAATATATTGATCGAAGTAATGATTTATTAAACTTTTTCTGCGTTCCTACATTTCATCCATACACATTGGGCACGTCTGAAATTACAAACAATAATTGTTATTTAAAAAATAACAGGACGTTTTTATACTTATATATTTTATAGACGAAGTAATTGGTATTACCGTGAAACCACTAGCATCCATTGTGTCCCAGCATGTTGTATGAACTTGATGCCCATTGCAAGCCAAATCCCGTGTCTTGTCATTATCCACAAAGTCCTTTCGACAGTCAGCACATATTTGACGATTTGGCCCTCGATTTCTCAATCTGCACAATTGAAAACACAATTGATAGCGCTTTTCGATAACATTTACTATGTCTATTGAAGCAGTGAAATGTCCTTGCCCTTCATTTTTTCGTGGCCTCATTGACGCGTCTTCGTTGATGTGTGAAATCACGCAATATCTGCATACCTGTCAATTATAAAAATAACAATTAAATGTTGAATAGAATTAACAAAACCATTGTTACTCTTACGTCAGCCCAGTTGAATGTTGTGGAATGACCTTTTGATGGTCTCGTAATTGCAACGGCGCATGTATGATGCATATAATGATTACAAGGCAATTGAAAGCCAGTGACGTTGTTAACATCCCCTTGACATATACCGCAGGGACCAAGTACCACTATCCTGTAATATATAAGTATACAAATGATTTGTCAGAATTTCGTAAGTGTGTGTGTGGGTGTGTGTGCGTGCGTGTTTTTCTTTCTCATAATTCCCCTCTTTAAGGCTTTAGCTTTCTCTAAGCCTTCCAGCCTCTACTCTCATAAATCTTTGAAATCCCTCGCTTGTAAAGTTCGCGACTACAGTCACTGTTATTCTTCCATACTGTATCGCATTTGTTGTTTGAGGGAGCAGAGAAACTGCAGAAAACCCACGCCGATACAGCCGGTCCTTCCAACAGAGTCTTGATGTTTGTATTCGATACTTCGAGTACAAACACCAATCCTCAGAATTCGACCGCACGCTCAACGGTTCCAATGCGCCAGTTAGTGCACGCCTAAGCGGTCGCCCATTCAAGTACTGATCGCTAACGATTCAGCTTGACTCTGGGGACCACCAAACCCGCACACCAACCGGGCATCCAACGCTGTCAGTCACTGTCGGTTTAGTGTATTGGCGGCGCGTCGCGCCATCTGGACGGTCAATCCAGGAGATTTTCACAACTAGACCATCTCAAAGTCATACGTTTTATGGTTTTATGATACGAGTACGTAGGAAGCAAACGAGGAATTCCCAATCTACGTTCCGGAATTCCATATTTTTGTTTTGTTTTATTTATTGTTTAGTTTTTCTTTTCACAATGATTTTACCTTGGCGTCGGTGGTTGCAGAGGCAACGGTTCTTGTCGGTATTGATTTCGTTGCTCTTGTTGTTCCCAAGAATAATAAGTAGCTGCGGCGATTGCAAGAACAACTCCGAAAACTCCTGCCCCGATTAAGATGGCAGCATGCGGCCACATTCTTGTAAATTTATCAAATTAACTTAAATTAACTTAAATTACAATAGCTTTTACCGTTAAAGTTAAAACGTGGTAGTGTTGCCACGGAGACGAATAAAATAACATTGACCGCGTCGCGACAAGTACACCTCTAAACGTGAGGCAGTAGTTTAACTTACTGGCTTACAGTTCAATGCCAAATATCGCTGCCATAATATACTCGCGTATCGCGCGCACAAGTAAAGCTACGTACGATACAGTAAAGTATATTCGCGCCACCGGTGGGCAAACTGTATTACCATTACTCTCTTGCTGTAGTTCGGAGGTTCAATCGGTATTCTTACAATTGAAGGGACAATTTTTTCGTCGTTCTTATATTATCGTCATTCGCGTGTATTTATTCCATAAATGTACACGCTGTGTTATAAACGAGCTATAATAACAAAATTATCACACAACAGATGCGATCTCAAGTGTTACATAAATGGTAGATTTTGTTTCCTTTCTTTTTCTACATATTACATTAAAACGAATCGAATACGTTCGTCCACGACGACGGATATTTTGTTGTTGTTTTTTTTTTTATGTAAAAAGTGTGGTCCTCGGTTGTCACGCCGACCGGAGGGGCCGAGTCAGTTTACAATAATTACACATTATCAATAATCGATATGACGAACGATGCACGAGAGACACGGGTGTCTTGACACACTTGGTAATTATTTCAAGCATATCGTATTAGCACTCACCCTCACGTAATTATCCAACAGTATGTATATATATATATATGCTATTTAAATGGTTGCGGTGATTTTTGTTTTAATATACAATATGGCGAGATGTACAATTACGTACAATACTAGTTTTTTGTTTTGTTTTACCGCTAGGCTATAGAGTCTTCTTTAGAGTCTTCTTTCGACAATATTCGCAAAGCGCTCACGGACGCAATATAGATTAATAACATATTTGTTTCTTTTCATGGTCGTCGAAATGAAAAAAAACAAAAAAAAAAAAAAACGTTAATGGGAGTGGATACTTACTACTAAAGCGCTCGACGAAGCCATCATATGAGTTACATGGCGTTAGAGTTTCGTTGGCCAACTGACAATATTATATCCCGATATCCTTATGTTGAAAGCGAAGCGATTAATGTGGGAGTTATCGAGGAAAGAATTGGAAAGGCGAGAAAAATATTGGAAATGGACGGTTCGACGACACCCGAACCAAGATTGTCCTGGACGACTTTGTCGTGACATCTGGCTATAAGGTCGAAGTCTACGAGATTCATCTGTTTCCCGTTATACTCGATCGGTGATATGCAATAATTGCGTTGACGAAACTCATCGACGGATCCGTTAACGAGATGACCTTCGATAACGTCGTGTATCTGACAGTCACAGGGAAAATGATTGTTGATCGCGACTATCGTGTTTACTTGAAGAAAAGTTTCTTTTGCGCGTGGTGCTGCGAGAACATGATTACCGTTGAATCTAAATATACCGACCGAGTTTTCGGTCGTCAAGCGTAGTTGGTCTATAACGTCGATCTTGTTGTTAAGTATGTTGAGACTGTCGACATGAGCGAGACCGGCGAAAGCTTCGGCTCTCATCGCACCGAGATCGCTCTCTTGTATGTTTAGTCTCTGAATATGAGTGAGTCCCCTGAAAGTGTACGCTCGGAGACTGGTAAGATCCATGAAGGTTAGCTTTATCTGTCCGACGTTCTGAAGTCCATTGAAGGCATCGCTCTCGATAACCCGAACACCCGAAGGAAATATAAGGTGCTCGACGTTCGTAAGACCCGAGAAAGCTTTGCTCTGCACTGTTATCAGGGGATTATTGCTCAGAAGTATCAACTTTACGTTACTCGTTCCCGCGAACGAGAATGACTCGATGTAACTTATACGATTATTCGCGAGTAACAGAGACGTCACGTTTTGTAAGGTAGCGAACGAAAATTGGCCGATATAACCGAGCGGTGTCTGCTGTATCGATATATCGGTTAACTTGTTCAAACCGCGAAAGGCGAATGGCTTTATCGTTGATATGTTGTTACCGTCGAGACTCAACTTACGAAGATGTCGAAGACCCGCGAAAGCATCGGATTTTATAATAGTAAAGTTGTTCTTCGTCAATGACAATTCCTCGACGGTGGGGGTCAATTGCGACGTCGGTATGTCCTGCAGGCCTCCAGTGTTGCACAAAGCCTAATGGATTACATACATATATATAACACACACACACACACACACACATCAATATATTTATATATATATATTGCTACGACCGAGTGAAATCAACAACACGCATATTTGTTTTTGGATCGGATATTATTAGTTGCAATTACCACTATTTATCTCTTTCAACTCTGATCAAGACTCTCGTCATTTCGTTAATCGACATATTAATGTTCGTTTGTCATTTGTCATACCACGCTATCCAAGTAATCTATGTAATATCGTGTGTCAATCTTCATCTCTATATTCGTTACACAATTTATATATGTAAAAATAAATAAATAATGAAAATGACCTGCTTGGACGATAGACATATGCATTCCGTGGGACAGGGTATACCGCTCTCGGCCGATGTGGTGTTTGCCTCTTCCACCGAGGTGAGCGAGACGCTCACCCCTGTCAAGCATATCAACAGCAAGTAGTTGGAAATCTGTCGACACACAGTCAACGACAAATTTACAAGCATTAATTCGTCAGCATTTAAAACACAACGCCACAATAATTAACTGTACAACTATTTTATATAACGTCACGGTTAAATTTGTACCTGCGCTCCGCGATACATCAATCTCGTTATTTTTACGGCGCATGCCTCGGCATCCGGATAGGCGTCGACTCTGCTATTCGCTCCCTCTCTACTCCTCCCGAGTATATCTCTCTCTCCCTCTCTCTCTCTCTCTCTCTCTCTCTCTCTCTAGGAGTCTCACGTATTACAAGTTATCGATGATTCGACCAAAGAAAATAATGAAAAATATGAAAAATACGAAGAAAACAACTATTTTCGTTTACACTCGCGCCTGGACAGAGCGGTCCACTGTACGTAACCGGTTGACACGCAAGAACTCTCGTCACGTCTCCGTTACTTCCTCTCTTCTTCTTTTTTAGCCCCTTCGAATTTATTTATTCCGCTTCTCGGTGACACACCAATTTATTATTCCTCTCTGGTCTCTTGTTACCCGACCCTTTTCTTAAAACTTTAACTTGTTGTTGTTGTTGTTGTGTATCGTGTACTTTCGAAGTTCGACAGCTAGGCCAGCTTGATGCGAGCCGTGATTTTAGGCCGTGCGCGCGAGGTGATACCGTCGAGCGATTTAACAGCCCACGAACGATTCCAACTGCGCCTTCATTCGGCTATACAAACCGGGCCCGGCTCTATTACCCCTTACCCGTGCTCGCCATCCCCGATCTATCGTCGCAGAGAGAGAACGAGGCTTTCGCGTTGTGCGCAAGCTCATAATTATTCTCCCCGTTCGCGTGCCGCCGCCGCCGCCGTAGCTGGCTCGTAGCTGCTGCCGGGGAGTTGTAAGGCACGTACACGAGTCCCGAGCACGGTGAGGGTGGATCGTATTGAATCTCGTCTGTACTTGTCCACAATCTCTCTACCTATATCTCAAAGACCCGGCGCATCCTCCGATCTCTGCCTCTCGATGCATGTCTCTCTCTCTACCATCTCTCTTTTCCTCGCCCGTTACTATTTTCCGGATGCGACGCACGGGACAACTCTCTGCTCAACCTCCTCGGGGCACATAATGTAACGTACATGTTATACATGCGACGTCGAATTTGTTGGCCCTCTCGTTAGCTTCGTCTCTCGGATACTAAAGATCTTTCATCGTTCGATGAAAAGAGTGTGCGCGAGGAATATGTGGGACGTATCGAGAGAAGAGGCTTCTCCCGTTAGGCATCTCCGATTCATATTTTATAATTGTCAACGACCCGTGCAAGTCTCAGAGAATCCGTTTTTTTTTCTTTTTTTTTTTTTTTTTACTCTCAACTCTTCGCTACAAGGATAGCTTGAAATGGAAACTCATATTCACTCGACGAATCCATGATAAAAATAGAGTTCTGCATTAATTAAGCAACTAAAATTCAAACGGTGCAAGACGTATAGGTTGGACGATGAACACTTTTTTGGAAGGGGGTACTTACAAAAAATCGATTTGGTCTTATGCGCGATTGATTTTGGCATTGTGTCGAGATAGATGGAAATAAAAAATAAGGAGATAATGAGTTTTTGATGAAACATAGGATATTATAAATTTATTGGTCAAAAGGCGAACGCTGGATAATCTGAGCTTTTGTTGCTTCAAGTTATTTTTATTCTACGTAACACTTGGAGCGATCTTGTAAGATTATAGATAAAAACAATAATTGAAAACATTCGAATCTAGTCGATTTCTAGGTTTAATGTTTCACTTATATCAATCTGTGTATTTCGATATAACGGAGAGGTCGAACCATCGTCGATATACGTTAAACTCTCTTTTCGATTTTTTTTTTTTTTTTTTTTTTTTTTTTTTTTTTTTTTTTTTTTTTTTTTTTTTTTTTTTTTTTTTTTTTTTTTTTTTTTTTTTTTCTCCTCTCATTTTTTTCTTTTTTTTTTTTTTTTTTCGTATGTGTCACGCGATAAAAACATCAATAAAAATATTATCAGTCTTACACGTAATACAACATTTAGTTGTCAAGGCATCTCGTTTTTTGCTTATAATAGTCATTAATATTTACGTTAGGGGACTTTCTTTCATCACCCGAGAATAAACTCGTACGGAATATTTTGTCTCCCGCCGGAGCAACGATGGTGACGCGGGCATATCTTTCGCGGTTCTCTATTTTCAATTGAATATAATGAATTTTATTATGGATTCTCTTGCATTCTGATATTTGCCTGACGGTATTATTGTTTATGCATCGCATCGTCTGGCCAGGTACCTTTTTTCAGTTTTACAAACTATTAAACATTTATCTGTCAGTCGTTTAATGGTAACTTTATAGTATAATATATGTTGATTGTACTTTGCAGTCTTCAGTATCTTCTGTTTGTTCTATTAATCGACTACTTCTGCATAATATATATCGATTATAACATAACTGTCATTTAATAAAATTAACCGGATAGACGAAAAGTTTATCGTTGTGAAACTATTAATAGTCAATTGTCTTAATGTAATACATTTTTGTTGTTGCTATTTCATTTTTCTTTCGTACATTATTAATCAGACGCTGAATCTCTAAGGACGCATAGTGCGCATGTTTCGAACATAATAAGAGAGGATCTCGTATCGGTCTGGTTGTTGGGCAGTGTATTACTTAAAATAATAATGCAAAAATAAAGCACAAGCTTCGTAGTCAGCTCGACCGTTGGACGGTCGCGATTTTCACTATACGATAACTCTAAGAATATAATCGTGTAAAATTGTACTGATTACGATAAAAGTTCTTCATAAACTATGATGACGATGATGATAATAATAATAATAATAATAATAATAATAATAATAATAATAATAATAATAATGATAATAATGATATTTTAGGAGGTAGTATCGTCCATCTTTCTATAAAAGTCTAAGGTTGATTGGTTTAACACGATATCGTCGATTGTTTATGAGGGTGGGTTTCGATTCAGTCTTAAAGTTATACATGAACAAGTTCTGTTCATTGTACATTTTGAAGTAGTAAGTGGTTTTCTCATCACATATCTCAAAACAAAAAAAATACAATAATTGGATATGCGTTGAGCAATATTGCAGCTGTATCCCGGTGCCAATGTTTCGGTAACGATAATGTAACCTTTAACTCTACGATAACAAATTTAACATCTATATCTCAGTCGCTAATGTAAAAAATTTCTCAAAACTTTCTATTTTTTTCTTATTTTTTCTTAATCCTAAAATTCGATAATATTAATTATACGTCATCTTAAAGAACGGCATTTAATGCCGCTTGGTTGATTTCTCGCAGAGAGAAAAAAAAATTCAATTGAGTCAACAAAATGTGCGCTTACGGGTGGCGAAACAAATGTTTGGTTGATCGAAAGGAATAACTCGTTGATCGAACTAACAAGCCGTCGAATCAAACGTTTCTTTACATACTACGACAATTATTTCGTTTGATGAACCAAAAATGTATTCCGCCACACGTAAGCGCTCATTTTGTTGACTCAATTGATTTTTTTTCTCAGTGCGTGACCGATTGAATAAAAAATATTTATATATACCTATATGTAGGTGGTTATTTCCCTTCCGATATTTGATTTCCTCAATCCAAAATCAACAAGTTCATTAGGAAAAATCATCGTATTAATAATTTGTTCTATCAATCAAGGGCACTTCTGACTCGTCATTGCCTTTTTCTTTTTATCTCCGAAACTGTTCGTTCCCGAGTGGAGTACGACAGCTTGTATGGATTGTATAATTCGAAAGTCTGAATAGGAATGAAAAAAAAAAGAAAAAAAAATATCAACTTCTAATATGTATATATCTATGGCTCCTCTTTGATACCAACACTCGGTGGCATTATAACGCGAACATCAGATCTACGGCTCACCGAGAGATCCTCGACCTCGTTATCGCTTTCCTGAGCCGGTGATTGTAATTGCGATTGCGATTGCGATTGCGATTGCGATTGGGATTGGGATTGCGATTGCGATTGCGATTGCGATTGCGATTGCGATTGCGATTGCGATTGCGATTGCTGATGTGGCATTGGCGGGAAATAGTCAAGTGGAAGCTGAGAGCCAGTTTGAGTAACGTCCATCATTGCCTCGCGATCGTCATTCGAGTCGTCTCGACTCTCCGAGAAGGCAGTCTCCGAGAGTACAGCCGATGAATTGTCAATCGGTAGACCGCCGCTGTTCTCAGTGTCGTAAATTCTCCCGTTAACGTTACCACCTAAACCGAATGGGAAACAGGCGCTGCTGCCATTCGAGCCACGCTTGAACGGTCTCGATGTAGTGATCCCGAGCTTCTTGACTTTGTCGTAGAGAGTCCTCGATGGAACGCCAAATTTGCGAGCTGCTTGCAGTGCGCTAGTACCGTCTTTAACGGCGTTTATAGCATCCTCAATGTCCTTTCTTGTATACTGCTTGTAACGCTTCCATTCGGGTTTTTGGGTCGGTACGTAATTGGCTATTCCTTGATTTAAAAAAAAAAAAAAAATTGTAAATTAATTATGTGAATTTGAATTTAATATTAAAGAGTATAATTACCTGATTTCGAATCTTCGAAGAAACTCTTGTGTTTCTTCTCGTCTTCCTCCGTCAGGGAGACTTCACCGGCGCATGAATTTTGCGACGAGTGACAATTGGATGGATCCATGGTGATACGTTTATCATCGGTCTCGTTGTTGGCCGATCCATTGCTGTGGGTCGTTCGATAATGAGTAATATCGGGATGAAGATTGGCTATCGGCTGAGAACTATCGGCATGACCTTGACCAAGAACCGTTCTCAGGATCGGTGTGTCGTTGTTTCTCATCATAATATTGCCGCTTGAGATTTTTCGTTTCCTATTACCGTGCGGTGTCGAAGCATCGGCCCCATTGTTGTCCCAGTGAGACGCGAATAGCGACGCGTGTTTAGCCGATATCGACGATTGAAGAGCCGCCGCTGCGATCGCCGAATTTTGTTCAGCCAGAGCGAGACTCTGTCGGGCTGCCCACAACGGTGTCTGATAATCCGCCGGATGAGCCTGGCCGTTGGGTGATTGTCCGCCGTAGCCGTAGTACGGTGAGCTTGTCGAGTGAGGAGGGGAAGTGTGACCTCTGCCGGGTCCGCCACCCGCTGCACCTTCCAAACTGTTGGCAGCATTGCTGCTGGTACTAGTGCTTATTCTTTCTTCGTGTCTTCTGTCTTCCAGGAGGGAAGAGCTCGATTCGTCCGTTGCGACGAGACCCTTCACCTTCAAAAGCTCGGCGACCTTGAGCAATGCTGCCAATTCCTCCTGCACGACTTTTACCTCACCCGTGTACATGTACTCCAGTATTGCTTTTATCTCTTTGCACTTTACGTCCTTGAGTACGACCACCGGATGTGTGTGGCCGAGATCCATGAATAGGGTCTTGAAATACGTTGAACATGCAGCTAGGACCATCCTGTGGCATTTTATGTGTGCTCCATCTTCACCGCCCAATGTAACGTCGGCGAATTCTTCGTTTATCAGGAGCTGATCGAAAGCCTCGATCAGGTTCGCTTGATGATTGTTCCAGCGAAGACGGTAGTGCTGTTCGAGATTGGCCATCGTCGATTTTTTTCTTTTCTTTTTGTTTTTGTTTTTGTTTTTTTTATCTGCAAAGAATAAGACAACGTGCTATTTTCGGTGACCAGTCGCTTTGAAAATTTTATATGCATATGAAATTAAGCCTCCAGAAGCATTTTGCTCGAACGTTCTTGGTTTGCCATAGGCCATAGGACCCAGAGAGATAAAAGACCCTCGATAGAAGGAGCGTTTTCGCCGAGCAACTGCATAAACAGAGCCTACGCGGTGCGTCACGTGCCTTTCTCCAAAATTCCAACGATAAGCCCGCGGACACGAGGAATGTCGCCGCTAATAGGGTTCGCACTACTTTTCCTCCGCTCCGACGACAATACTAAATCGGCGCTAATGAACGGTCGATTGGAAATTCCATATCGCAAATCGCCAAATTCTTCAACAGATTTAATGATAAAAGAGAAAAGACATTAACGCGTTCGAATCGAATAGTGAGCCCCCAAAATTAAATATATTAAAATAAATATAGTGTTTAGCTACTTGTACCTACTTGTATCGCCAAAATTTGCTTTCCTCGACGCGGCAAGAACAGAAACACACATACATATACATACAAACACACACGCACACACGGAATGACTCACGCACCAATCTCGCACTTGTTTTCTTCACTCAAAATCGATCGATACTCATACCGCAAAGTATCGAAAAAACAACGAAAAATACTAGCTTCAAGATTAATTTGTAAAAGGGTTAGGTTCGCGCGAGTGGAAGGACTAAATTGACGATGCGACTGCCATCCCGTATGTGCGGCTGTACTACTGTCCGGGCCCTACTGCTCTTCTTATTCCTCTCTCTGTCTCTCTTTGGATTTTTCGGCGAAGAGCGCGAATAAGACCGACACTTAAATGCCACAATTTAGTGAAGACTGACTGAGGGGATAGCTTCGCGGCTCGGGGATGCCCGTCGTCGAAAAACTTTCTATCTTTCTCATTCTTTCTCGTCAGACCCCTCTGTTACTCGTCTCTTTTCCTCGCGCACTAACGCGCACTTTTTTCACGCACGCTACTAGGTCGGGGCCCTACAAAACACCCGCACGAATTCTGAAAGAAGGTTGGACGAGAAGGCTCCCCTCTCAATTTTCTTTCCTTTCCTCCGTCTCTAACGCTTCATCTATCGACCCCCCACTCCGCTCGGAAGAAGCTCTGACTCTCCACTACTATGTTTTCTAGGATCGTCCGCTGCACTCTCTCTCTCTCCCCCACCCTTCATTTATATATATGTCTATCGAGCCCCTCTCGATTTAGCTATGTAGGCCCGTGTGTGCGTCAGTGCGTGCTTTGATGCGCGACGTTCCGTGCAACGCCGAATCGAGCGAGAAAAGGGAAAAGGAAAATTGTGAGGGAGAGCGAGCGAGAGGGAAAGAGCGAAAATTGTACCTCTCTCTCTCACTCGGCATCGCTACGAATTTTGTAGGGGTGGCCCTAGAGGCTCTCGAGCGCGGTGGGACTGGCAGGCAGCGATGAGAGAGAGAGTAACCCACAATCCCTCGAAGCATATATCTCTTGCATATTACGGTGGAGCTAATGGCTCTTTACCACCACCGTCAAAGCAAATGACACGGTACGAACGGCCAATAGCGGTGCTGTAGTTCTTCAACCCAAATATAAAGTCTATACCGAGACATATAAAATCATCGAGTAAAATATAATAGATAGAGTAAAGTAGAGATATACGAAATAGCCATCTTTCCGCTGTTGAGTGTCAAACTCGCAGTCAGACTCCGGGAGAGAGGAAAACGTTTCGAGTAATGTAACGAGTCTGCTGCCCGGAACTCCTTATCGGCTAGAAGAATCGCCACAATAGTCTACGCGTCTCCGCTCGGCGCATTCACCTTCTTCTTCTTCTTCTTCTTCTTCACCCTAGGGCTGGATGTGCGTGCGTTTCAACCAGTGAAGGCTTTATATTTTCATTCACCCTGCGCCAAAAATGAATCACTCGTAACGAAATTAAATCGCAACTAAATTCCTCGTCGATAAAATTTACCGTCAATTCATTAGAGTCTCGGAACTGCACGAAATTTTTGAAAAATTGTCGAGAGTAAGGAAATTTTTATTTGCCGCGAGACTTTAACCGCCAAGATTATATATATATTCCCTTACGACGAAGCTTCCTTCCGACAAGTTTTCGGCGGTGCATGTTAGCGAATAAGAGAGTCCCCAGCCTTCCAGCATCGGCGTAGTGGTACACGGAGAGAATGAGAGGGGGAGATATCGGTGAGATCGGTGAGATCGGTAGGAGGAATGCGACGGGATGGTAAGGTGAATCTTTTTCTTTTACCCTCGCAGCTCTGAGCCACCTGACCCATCCGAAAACCGTCTCTCTCCATACTATGGTGCGCTATACAATACACAAGCTTCACAAACTTCTGGTATCCTCTTCGAAACATTTCTCTCTCTCTCTCTCTCTCTCTCTCTCTAAAAAAACCCGAGGGAAAACCACTGAAGAGAACGCGGTAGAATTTAATAATAACACTATAGGCATAAATCTATTCACATCGAGTGTGGATGATTTATTATAGAAATTTTTATCTCATTAATTATTAATGCTTTCTAAAGCAGTTTCGACCTATCCCGAAACACAGAATGCGACCTGCAGAGGGATATCGAAATATCTCAAAGACGCGATAAGTATAACGACGTTCTGCACTATCTGTAAATACTATTCCGACGTCGTCCGTCGAGGTAGGAGAACGATGGCAGACGAGGGTATCGACTGTTTGCTCATCGGCATCGCACAGGCAGAGGGGGGAGAGTTCCTCACGATAAATATGTGCGTCGCCCGCGTAATCTTTTTCTAGGTCACGTTGTGTGCGTAACGCGTTCGTTGGCCCCGTGTGCGTGTATTCGTTGCACGCAAACTCGCATGCTGTTTTTGTTGCGAGGCGGACCGGGCCCGCTTCCACCAAAATATATTTTTTACAACACATTTCCTATTCCGTTGTCCTGTGGAAACGCCTTAAAATACATGTCGTCGCATCATTTATTAGTTCAGTCCTCCCGCTGACGGGAATATATGTTGTAATAAATAACAAAAAAAAATTTATGCGGTCTGGTAATATTATTTTTCTTTTCCTGTAATACATAGTTTGCGTAGCCCATGGTCGGCTAACTTGGCGCACACGCACACGCACACGCACACGCACAAAAGAAGTATGGATCGTAGACGTGAAAACTGAAAAGCTATGATAAAAAGGGAAACAGGTTCCTAATCCCTGGAGCCTCGCCCAATAGAAAGTTGGGCGAGGCTGCTGCATCTTCGCTCTTGCGCGAGGATAGGCGATGCATCGTATAAGCCGTCTTATAAGCGAGATACTTACGAGTCGGAAGGTCAAAAAAATATTTTCCCTATCACTTGAGTTTGCTGGCATTTATAATTTTTCTAACATTGTCCCTTAGAAACATAAAATTGAAATAATAATGAACATTCGTAGGCTATTGACCGCTGTCTGGCAGGTCCATTACCTCGCCACTGTATATATATCGTTCGAACTATACCTGATCCACAATACTATACTGTATTTCTCTGTCTCTAATGTTTCGCTGCGAGGTCTCGTCGTCCAGCTCGTCACACAATGGCATCCTTACGGACGGTCCATTGCACCGCCAAAGATTACGAGAGCCAAAAGGATAAATGGCTTCGACATTACGCTTTCTTTCGAGGCGTCGGGCACGGAATATCTACAAGTTCCATCCAACGAAAATCCGTCATAGGTTCAGGAAGGTCAAGGTAATTTTTAACCGTGGACTTCTTTTTCGAACATTCAACAAGAATATATACGAGTCTAAACATAACACAGGACGTATTAATATTTGAGCTTTTATAAAATAAAAATAGTATTTTTATTTATTCGCTTCGGCCTGGTAAACATATAAATATCGTGCTCTGCCGCTTGTGCATGGTAACGTGTCGATGCGCTCGAGTTTGTTGTTGTTGTTGTTGTTGTTGTTGTTTTTTTTTATCCTCATTGTTGCAATAAAAAAGACAAGACGAGCCAACAAGAGCCGAGAAGAAAAATAACGAACGAGACTCTGTGAGCGATTCTATGGCGACCCTATGTGTAAGGGCGTGGGCTTATCTGCGTTAGAAGGAGCGTTAGTTTTTTCGGGGCAAGCCGACCCGCAAACCGGTCCCTTCGATCACGTGGAATGTCCATGATGTTGCCACACGCATGCACAACATGTGTTGCCGAAGCTGCATCGGCACACACACCCATACTATCCTAAAGACCTCCTCCATAACACTTTCCGCGTTTCGACACCGTTTCATCGCTTTTTCTTCCATCTCTGTTTTGCGCGCGCCCCCACTGCTAACTGTATAGGTATCGCATTGGAAAGCATTTTTTTTGTTCTTTGTCAGCGTCGCGTAGACCATAAAACTCGACTTGGAGACTTGTTAAAACATAACTGGATGTGAGTTTAGGAGATTAGACAGGGAGGAAAAAGTTTATCCGAAGCTAAAAAAAACTTGTATACCAGTGAGGGGGATAAAATTAAAAACCATATCAAACAAAGAGATTGACTATAAACAGTGGTGAATGTGGCCCGCCCCGATCAGCACGCAAGTCATTGATACATTGACCGACCGGCCACATTCGCCACTTTCACCCTGTAATAAATATTTATTCAACAATATTTGTTTCTCGCTATATATATATATATATATATATATATATATATATATATATATCACACACACACACACACACACACACGCACGCACGCACGCACACATTTATACCTACATAATTAATTGAAGGAATGAGGGAAAATAATATGGTCAACGCGTGCGTGAACCTTACGAGATGCGTTGGTTTCGTTTGACGATGCGGGTACGTCGTGCATCGTTAAAATCCATCCTGTTCTCTTACTCTCCGTGAATGGCTTAGGATGACACACCGTAAAGGGATAGAGAGACGATCCCCGCGAGAGCAGCTTTCGTTGACATAACGTCGAGAGAAACAAACTTGTCCAGTACACCCTCGCGTCTTTCGATCCAGGCACGTTGATACCAAACGTACAGCATTGGGTGCATACACTACCAGCCCAAGCCGCATCTCCGTGAGAACGGAAGTGATTTGCCAAGTTCGCTTCGGAGCCCTCTACGGGGGATGGTATATACATAACATACATAAATGCATATGGTGCTCATACTACGATACGCTGATCTCTATGTACACGGGTATACGGAGACTTCCACGGGTGGTTTATGTATTCGTAAGAGTAGCGGTTTTTCTTTACCCTCGATAGGGATAAGGGAAAAATATGCTTATTTTTAAATATGCCACCCCTGACGAAAGGAATAATTCGAATTTTTGTCAACGGTTACAAGTTGCACGCATGCGAGAGCCCTGTATATCGAACGCATTCAGGTTGGTTTTTTTTTTTTTTGTTTTTTTTTTTTTTTAATATATATATATAACGAGTGAAATATTCACGAAGGCCAAGTTTATACACCCTCCGCCAGTCAGCACGTCTATTCCCAGCTCTGAATACTATTTATAATCGGTCGTAGTACAAGCGTCCCTGAACCCCCGTCTAAAGCTCTAAGATGTATATAGGCGCACACGGGTGGATCGAATATAATAAAACAAAAAGCAATAGGCAAAACAAAACGATTAGCTATGCATCTGAGTGCAAGTACCGTTACGCGAATTGAGGTTTCGAATTACGTCAACTTATTTCTTCGTCCCGTTCTGAAGTCGCTCACGCGACGCATGCAGAGAAAATGGGAAAAATAATTATAGACCGATTGCACAAAAATTTATATTAATCAAGCGATTACCAGTCTTATTGCTGGGTGCAGTAGGTATATTACACAACTTTTCTGTTCAACGTTCGATCGACGCTGTCGAGTGAGAGGACTCAAACAAGAAGAAAAAGCGGCCCAGTCGGGAAAATTGAGGAGTAAACAGGTGCTGCCGCAACATTACAGTCGCAGAGTAGCCTGGACCCGGTACAACACTCCGGTTCATTGTTGGGACCAAGGGCACGACGCGATTGCTACGCGCGGCGTCCGTAAAAAAAAAAAAAAAAAAAAAGAAGAAAACCCCTTCAAGAGCAGAGAGGCATCGGGTGGGGTGATAGGGAGTAAAAGAGATGGAAACTCGTGGAACGAGGAACAGCGAGGAAAATTGAGGGAAAGATATTAACCTAGAAGCGAAACGGACGCAGAGAGGAAGCGAGTGAGAGGATGACCTTGGCGAGTAGGGGTGTACACGCTCGGAGCGACCGTGGGCGTTGCGCGCGCAGAGAAAAAAAAACCTTCTTTCGATGCATTTCGTGAGGCCCTGGTACAATCTTGTCTAGCTTGGAGAATTCTTTTTTTTCCGCTCTCTAAACTACGATCCACTAGAGTTATGCACCGCTTTGCTCTATGCTGTTGCTGTCCGTGAGCGCGAGCGCGCCCCAGCGTGTGTGTGTGTGTGTGTGTGTGTGTGTGTGTGTGTGTGTGTGTGTGTGTGTGTGTTTGTGTGTACGCGCGCGTCCTGGCACAGTCGCCTAAAACCGCGCCGAGTTGGCAGCCGGTCCAGAGAGAGCGCTCCACAGAGAGAGAGACTCTCGCAAACGGCCCTTGAGCCGTGCAAGGCATACCAGAATTGAGAGGTAGGGGCCTGTAAGATTTTCCTTGCAGCTGAGAACGAACGCTCGTAACTGGGGGCCCCTCTCGCCCACGCCGATATATGTGCACACGAACGACTATAGGACTGGGGCTTGATATTTGACTAGCATAGATACTTGTACGCAACGCAAATAGGCGTATCGATGTGTGGGTGTGCGTGCCAACGCTTATGCTGCGACGCGACGATTCTATCTTTCGCGGGATCACTGACTTGTAAGGGAAGTAGTACATAGTAGACAACTATGCTACAAACTTTAGCGCGAGCATAGTCTATTCTATATATAGAAATAATATTTTATCATCCAGTGGGCTAATACGCGGAGCTAATCACATTGCTTGGAAAGTTTCGAAACTTAGGAAGATGCAGTTTACAGAGAGGACGAAGTTTATGTTGCCAATTAATAATTCATTATTTGATGGTAGACTTGATTTTTTCGTTGATCGGTGATGTGAAGACTCGAGCCGCAGAAAATTCTTATTTCGACTCTTGTTACAAATTATAATAATTATAATTATATAACTATATCGTAATGCTTACATTTCCATACGATATTAAAACGATAAAGGCAAGCGAATTTTTCTTAATTTTTATGTTTTTTCTTGAGTGAAGGTATCTTTCCTCGGCTTTTCGTTCGCTTTGTTTCCCACATTCGATCGAACGGCTCTTTCGACGATTATTTTTCACGAGGGATATAGCGGGTCGTGTCCGGGATCAGTAGCAGCCTACCAGCAGCCTACCTGTCGCTCGATGAAATTCACGCGCACACAGACACATGTACGCACCGAAAAACCGAAAAAATTTCGTCAGCGTCAGCGTCAGCGTTAGTCTAGCCGCAGAGCCACTCCTCCTCTCCCTTATAAAATACATCGACCAGTGCCTATTACAGGGGCCCCACGTCTAGTCCTCTCATCCGGGGGTTGTTCCCACACTCGGCGCCGACGACCATCGAGTTTTTCTCCGTCTGTCTGTCTGTCTCTCTCGTTCTCTCTCCTCTTCTACGTGTAGTGTACTGCTGCGAGCAGCGAAAAACCCTCCCCCCGTATACGGTATACCTGCGTAACGGGTCACTATCCAATCTTCCTCAGTTTTTTTTTCTTCTACCCTGATCTTTCGACTGTCCGTGTCTCGTTCGCTTCTTCTTTATTATATCCTATTCTCACCGAATGGCAGATTCAGGCAGTCTCCAGGCACCTTCAATAAAAAGGATTATCACAGACATCCGCCGAACAACACATGATCGCAAAGATATTTGCAAACGGGGAAAATAAACGCGTTAAATAGCCTTTGGCGTGTTATTGACTGTACCTTCATCGTCCATGCGGGAGCAGTTTCCCGAGTTTACGACTTTTTATGGAAGTGCAAAGAAAAAGTGAAATCACAAACGGTTCTTCGCGTAGTAAATTTATTAGCAAGGGTTTGCTAATCTCCGTCTCTCTCAATCGTTTTTGGATCTTTTTCTGAAGGGACGGGTTATATTCCGAGGACAAATGCGGCGAGCCATTATTGGGGAGGGGTTTCCAAGGGTTGAGAATAATTTTTTTCTTTATATATCTTCTTCTTTTTTTTTTTTGTAGCTTCAGGGACCGGGCGTTGTATAGTTTTCACGGGGTGGTAAAAATTTGCGGTACGGACGAGAGATAGAGAGAGAGAGAGAGAGAGAGAGGGAGAGGGAGAGGCAGAGAGAGAAAAGCCGGATACGCAACCAGATGGTGTTCTCTGACCCCTCGATCTCGTGCCTGACTCGTACTATAACTATGTATAAGCGCTCCCGGCCAATTCTACTCGTTTACTTGGCCAAGTTATCGTGTCTAACCACCCCTCGTTACAGTGTACATTCCATAGGCGAAACGAACGTATCTGTTTTTATATACGCAAGAGAAATAAGGATAGAGGAAAAACGGAAGGAAATAGGGGAAAAATCGTTATACGAAACGGCGAAGGAGGTGCGACATTTCCGGGTAAATTTCGCCGCGTGTATACACACACACACACACACACACACACACACACACACGTATATACAGTAAAACCCCGATTAACCGGAGTCCGATTAACGGGGATGCGGATTAACCGTGCGTCTCTCGAGGCTTTTTTTTATGCGCGGAGCAAACCAAAGTTACTGACTACTTCCAAACAGAGACAAGCTTCGTACTATTAATGACAAAAAAATCCAAAGCTTTACATTCTAGTTCACCCTATTTAACAATTAAGTGCAAGTTGTACAAAATGTCATTACTAGTTAAAATAAAGTTGTATCATTAGCCATTATTGACTTATATATTTTCGCTGTCCAGTTCGAATTATCCGGGGGCTCTCCGGTCCTGAGCATCCCGGTTAATCCAGGTTCTACTGTACATACATATATACAAAGTGAATGCGAGGGGCGAACGGACTATTTTTACCAATTTTTCGCGTGACGCAAAAAAAAAAAAAAAAAGATACTACCGATCCGTTCTGCCCCGTTCGCCTCTATTTTTTATTTTTCACGATAATAATTTGGTATGAAAGTCAATACCGATCTTCTGTTTCTCGTTCACTGACTACAGGCTCTTTCTTTGCTTGGATGTCACAAGATATTTTTATTGCCTTCTTCGACCGGTTTTCTCTTTCCTGTTTTCGTAGTAAAAAGCCTAAATGTGTACTGCTAGCGGAAATCATGTCGGATTATCTCTGTTCTTTGTCGACGTTGTTGCGAGAAAGTCAAGTCCTTGACTACGCGCTTTGCATAATACAAGAATATTTTTAACTGGCGGATGCAGGGGCGTCTCATCGATCCTTCCGACTATATAGCCTCGTCGTTGCTCGCAATGACTTTTTTCTCCCATTGAATGTTCGTCTCTTAATTATTTATCTCTTCTTCTACGTCTTCTGTATATGGAAGGAGAATCTATAATCTGTGAAAGATTTATCGCGACTCATTAAATCATTGCTTCCCCGCAGTGTGATTCTGTTTTCGATGAGCGGTGGACTACCATCGAACCGCACAGATCGTTGTCTCATCAACGATCGGTGCAGCTACACCAGGGCTTTCATTTTAATTCAGACAAAATAAGAGCTAGCATTTGTTCGAAATGAGTCTGAGGTGCTTGAAACCCTAGTATACTCATATATTCATACGTGAACAGATGAAACTTTTTGAAAGGTAGTCCGTTTCCCATCCCCGCCACTCTACACTAAGCCGATGACGTTAAAAAAATGATAGTCTTGACAAAATCACATCATTTTATTGGTCGTTTTAAATCTAGTGTCTGTACGCGAAAACTTGAATTCCGGCAACGCTATCGCGGCATTTGCTGGTAAGGCTGCCGAAAATTGAGCTTTTCATGTACATTGTAGGTATAATATATTCATCTTAATCCTTATATAGTACGTGGAATAAATTTACATTAGGGAGAGCTCGCACAATTCTCAATTCGCCGATCCCATGCTATGCAAACGGTCTCTGTCTCCCACTTATTTTCTACTTCATTTATATTGTTGATGTCTTCCACTTAAGAGCGACCGCAATATCAATCAGTCTAGCGTTTTAAAGAAAAGAAAAAAAAAAAAAAAAACAATTATTCAGTCTTACTCGTATAACAACAACTTATCGTTGCAAAGGCCACGTGATTTACCTATTACTATTTTCAATAAAATATACTCGTGTGTGAAATTTCACAAAGCTCAACTTTAACTCTGCACGTAGCTAATTATATATTATAGCCTCTTGTTGGTCTCCTTGCATCCCCCTCAGTGTATATCTATTGTCTTGGTTGCAGGTACTTGTCGATTTCACAATCTGTCACCGTGTGCGGTAGTCGATGATCAGTCGTAATATCATAACGAACTATAAATACGATCATTATATACGATCGAGGTAGATCGGTCTTGTCGTATCTCAAAGTGAATATATGCATTGAGTAATATTGCAGCTGTATCCCAGAGCCAACGTTTTCGGTAACGATAGTGGTAACCCTTAAACTTTACGGTAACAAATTAAGAGCTATATTTCATTCGTCAACGCAAATGTCTCCCCTAAACGTGTAATCGTACTATTCAGTAATGTAATTATATCATCAGAGCTGCGGGATTTTAATGCGGCATTTAATGCAGCATTTAATGCTCTCTCTCTCTCTCTCTCTCTCTCTCTCTCTCTCTCGTTGTTTTCTCAACTTGTATGTACAAATATTTTATGTCATCATACTCAATTAGCATATGCTATGCATCATCAATTACTGTTTTAATGAAAAGGACACTTTCGGCTTGTACTTTAACCTCAAAATTTTTGACGGAGGAACAAAAATTGGGAAAAAAAACACACACACACACACACACAAAAGTACGATCGCGTGTTTCGTATCTAGTTCTAGATATTTAAATAGCCTCTTTGATAACAATTCTCGTTGGCATAATGACGCCTACATCCGATTTACGAGATGTCCTCACCGAGAGATCCTCGGCTTCGTTATCGCTCTCCTGACGATGAGATATCTGGGCATGCATCGGAAGTCGATGATCCGGATTCGGACTCGGACTTTTTCCGTCAATGTTAACGTTAACGTTAACCTTGGGATGATGATCGATAAAATTGTCGCGACTCTCGGCGAACGTAGTCTCCAGAACCGATGCCGGATCGTCCATCGGTAATGTATCGGAATAATTATGATAAATGTTGCCGGTAGCGTTGGCCCCTAGTATACCGTATGGAAAACACGCGCCACTGTTGCTCGCGTTGCGCTTTCGTTTCGATATTCCAGCTCCGCCCCCGTTCCTCAGTTCTTCTTCCTTCTTAACTCTGCTTATTTTGTCGTACAGAGTTCTCGAGGGTACTCTAAACATGACTGCGGCTTTGTTGGCGCTCATGCCATTCTCGAGAACCGCCGCGATAGCTCCCGCTATGTCCGTATGGGTGTACTGCTTGTAACGCTTAGCGGTTCCGGGTTTAGTTGCCGAAGTAATACCTGCGACAAAATAAAAATATATTTTATAATTGCCAAGTATGGAGTATTAACAGAGGGGGCGGGGAGGTGTGAGGAAGTAACGAACATGACAAATAATTACCTGCGCTTGTCTCTTCGGACGAAGATAGTCGGGAGACTCTGTTGTCATCCTCGTCAACCATCCAAGTTTCACCATCAGCCTCGTCAGGACTCCGAGGCGGATGAGAGTCGATCGCGTAGTAATCGTTGCTCGCCGCCGTGCCGTTACTCGCCATTCGATAATGGGAATCGTGACGAATGAGCGGTACTTGTCCGGAGCCACCGACTTGACCCTGATCGAGAGCCGTTCTCAGTATCGGGTTGGCCCTATTAATCGTTATACTGTTGCTCGAAATTTTTCTCCCTCGTCTCCGGCGCCGAAAAAGTTCCGTACTGTCGTCGCCATGGGATCCGAGAAGGGGCGAGTATCTCACCGATAGCGACGACTGCAAGGCCGCAGCTGCTATCGGAATGTTTTGATCTTCGGGAATAAGTCCCTGGGAGAACGCTGACCACGCAGACGGGGAAAGCTTTGCCCTTTCGTGTTCATTAATAACTCGAGATTTTCCGGTCAACCAATGAGGTGAGCTTCCCGAACTCGGAGGCGAAGATCGTTCTCCGCGAATTTTAACACTTTCGCAAAGCTCGGTAGTATTAACGACGCTGCGATTGTCAACTTCCTGTTCCGGGGACTCTTTATTTTCACCTACCAATCCCTTGATTTCCAGGGCTTCGGCAACCTTGAACAAAGCTGGCAATTCATTTCCCGGAACGTTTACCTCGCCATTGTACATGTACTCCAGTATTGCCATAATTTCCTTATACTTGACGTCGTTGAGAACGACTATCGGATGCTCGTACGGAAAATCAATAAAGATCGATTGGAAATACCGCGAGCTTGCAGCCAATATCATCTTGTGACATTGAATCGAATGACCGTCCTCAACTCCCAGTGTAACGTCCGTGAATATCTGATTTTTGTACTGCTCAGCCATTGTCGTGCGCAAATTTTGCTGATGATTATTCCATCGAAGACAGAATTCCTCCGAGGCTTCCATTGCGACTGTGTATTCTTAATCCTTATTTATTTTCCTTCCTTTTTTGATCTCTCTGAAAAAAATATTGTATTTATACCGGTTAATGCCCGATGGGATTATTAGGACTGAGAGCTCACTGATTCACTGGTTAGTCAGTAATAGCTGTGGTATGCGATAGAATGGTGATAACATTCGATGACTAATAGCGACCGGATGAGTTAACGCGAAGAAGCTTTATTTCGTAAAGACAGCCAAAGTTTTTCGTCCCTTACGAGCCTTACGAGCCTTACGAGCCTTACGAGCAGATGATCGGTAGCCCTTATCTTTGCAAGAGCCACGGATCAACTGCCTCGACTGCGCGGGCTCTTGACGCGTCACGTCATTCCAAATTCCAACGACATGGACTTTGTATAGTATAGTATATCTTTATAATAACTCCGCTATAATAACCCTGCATCCGCGCTAATTAACAAATTATTTTCGGATTCGGTAGAGATATTAATTCACTTTTTGCACACGGACACAACTACAATTTTTTCGATACAGGCTATACTTATTCAGATAATAATGGTGTCAAAATATTTACAATATGAAGATCAATGATATCATAATGTCAAAAAAAACAACTTGTTCACTAATTATATATTTATTAGAATTTTTATATAAGGGTAGAATACAATGCGAGCTTACCTCTATTGTAGAACCCGAAAAATATGCCCTCCTCTCCGTGGAAAATTCAGGTGTACTTTCACTTTTTGTTGGACATTAAATCGAGTCGATATTCATGCGAAGAAATTTTCATTAATGGGGGTGGCGGCGGGGGGGGGGGGGAAGGAACATATATACATATAAATATATATATATACACATATATATATATATATATATATATATTTATATTTATATTTATATTTAGAATACGCCAAAGGATTGAACTTAGAAATAGGGGTAACGCTCGAACAAGTGGAAGGACTAAATTCGCGATGCGACCGTCATCCCAAACGCCTGTTCGCACTACTGCAACCTCGTCCCTACTACTACTCGCCTCGAGGTGGTTTCTTCGCTCGGCCGAAGAGCGCGAATACGATGAGCGCGTAAATGCCACATTTGAAAGACTGACTGAGGGCTGGCTTTGCGGCTCGGGGATGCCAGTCGTGTCAGGATGCAGTTTCTCCCTTCCACTAACGCGCACTTTTTTTTCCCACGCACACAAGTATACAGGGCTGGCAACGGCAGCAGCAGGGTTCCCGTGTAAAACACCCGCACGCGGAACGACCACGACGAGTCCCTCGATCGCCTTTTAGCCCCTGTGTGCCTGCGCTAGCTCATTGTTAAACTCATAGTCGCACAGGGCGCGCAGCACCCACACACACACACACACACACACAGAGAGTCACTGCGTATGGTGGAACGCTAATGGCGCTTTGCCACCACCACTGGACCTATCTGCCGTTAAACTCATTTAGGTTGACGAACGGCGAATCGTGGAGCCGGACGGTAAACAAACGGTTGTGCATTAAAAAAAAAAAAAAAAAAAAAAAAAAATCTTGTAAAAAAAAATAAAAACTTGACAACCTTCTTTTTTTTTTTATATTAATTTTTTTTTTTTTACACTTGTTTGGTGTTAAAGAATACAGTTGGTTAAATACATTTAAAAAAAATTATTCAAGTCTATTGACAAGATTTGTTTGTTAAATTTCCAAAATTTTTTGTTTTGTTTAAAAACAAAAAAGTGCAAAATGAAATAGAGAAAAGATGATGTAGGATAATTTTTCGTTATCCAGGCAGTGCCAATGATTCGCTTAGAAATATATTCTAAGCGGAGAGGAGTCACGTTAAATTTAATGTGGAGAAAAAAGCGTAGAGGAAAGCCGAGTTCCACGGTAGGGCTGAAGGGGCTCGCCGGTGAAGAGAGCGAGGGAGGAGGAGAGCCAGGGATCTCATAGCGAGAACGCTCTACCGCTCGCCGTTCGAGTCCCCAAGATGAGAGAACGACTGTTCGACTGCCGAAACGAATCCTCTCGTATGCACACAGGTGTGTGTGTGTGTGTGTGTTTTTTTATTCTTCTTCTTCTACTTCTTTTCCTCCTCGATGCCCTTTTCAGCCTCTCTACATATGAATACACTGGCGGTAGTCACCACGCCCTGTGGAAACTACCCTCTTCATTAATTTACAACGCATGTATAATTACTTGGCCAAAAAAATTGCAAGTGGCTTTTTTTTAATTTTGCATCGGCGCGTTTGGTAAAAATTTGAAAGCTTGATTTCGAGAGAGATTTGATTTTGATTGGTACTAACCGACGTTTCACCCAGTATAAAGAATTACAAAGTCTGCCTGGGACTTTTCTTATCGGTTAGAAAAATCGCCACTCTAGTGTGCACGTCACCGCTGCGCGCATTCACCTTCTTCTCCCTGCTGTGCGCTCTGGGGCTGCATGTGCGTGCGAACCAGTGGCGCCTCAACATTTTCATTCGCCCTGGCTCACTTATTAATCAATTAATTAATTTAACGAACGGATAAAATAATTATACAATTATTACAATAATTACAAGTTTACGATTTGTACATGTACACCAACTTACCAACAAAGTACTTAGGACTCCAGAGAGACATTCGTCATAGCTGCCATTTTAAAAGCGTACATTTCAAAGCGAGGACACGGGCTTGAAAATTTTAGGCGCTGCCTAAGGGGCTAGGTTGCGGCGTAGGACACCAACCGTCGAATATAAGAGGGTCGCGAAGGGGGACCAGTAGGAATGCGACGAGAATGGTAAGGTGAATCTCATTCGCTCACCCTCGCGGCTCAGCCACCTGACCCATCGCTCTACTGTACAATTCCAATTTTTCATCCTCCCATAAGTTATTGGAAAACATAAAATAAACAAACTATTGAATTAAGCGGGACGGAGACAAGTCCAACGGCGTTGTCAATAAACTAAACCGCAACGCATGAAAAAGCAACAAAAGTATGTTGCAGAAGCAACCTCAAGGTAAGGAAAAGGAGGAAAGGCGAATGTCGATCGAAGAGGGTATCGAATGTTTCCTCATCGGCATCTTCCATAGCAGCAGCAGAAGAAGAAGAAGCAGAGTTTCCTTCATGATTATACGTGCTTTAAGCGTGTTACTTTTTCCGCGTCACGATATGTCTCAAAGCCACGGCAAGCATCCATGCCGTTTTATAGCGAGACTTGCTAAAAAAAATACACATCTTCCTTCGTTGACCATTATATTTGATTGTTGTGGCATAGGACAGATTTTTTTGAGCTTGGTAAGCACAAGTGTGCAGTCTCTAAATTCAGTAATGTTGGTCAGAACCACAGGAAGATTCGCGCACGTGGAAATTTTATGGCGAAGGAGTTAGCCGAGGAGTTAGTTCTAGTTGCCGAAGTTGCGTTCGTCAAGTTTATTGGGGGAGGATTGTTCGCTGCATCTTTTATAAGACCATAATTCTCTGCCTCCATAAATGCTCGTCTAATAAATAACGAGCATACATGTTGAAACTCTTCAATCTTAGTCGACTTGTATTTCTAATTAGGTTCGATCTGGTCACGGATAATTCTGGTGGACTCGACCACTGACGCGAGAAATTGAGAGAGCCGATGAATAAAAGTGTGCTAGCAGTAGGGAGTATTGTGTCTGCATTCGTAGGCCATTGACCGCTGTGCGACAGGTCCTCTTCTCTGCCGGTGTATCACCACAGCCGTACAAGTACCTCCGTTCTATGCTAGTGCAGTCTATGCTAATCACAGCGTAGCACTACAATACATTTCAACTTATCAATATAGGTGAGCGTAACAAATATCCGTACGTTGGACAGCAATGAGTAATAATTGTAACAAATTGGAGACACCACTGCGAGTGAGAAATTCATTATTCCCAAATGTGTCTGCTTTTTTTTATAGTTGTTAGAAAAAAAGATTGACCTACGAAGAAAAAAAAATAAATAAATCACGTTGAAAAGAACTCTACCATTGGTCCAACAAAATTTCACGACCGCGGACCGGTCGCAATAAAAAATAAATAAGGGATATATAGCGAGGGGCGCTGAGGAGTGAGGGAAAGAGCTAGTCAGCGGGCACGAATTAAGAGAAACGCAACTACATAACGAGGCCAGCAACCCTATGAAAGGGCGTGGGCTTATCTGCGTTAGAAGGAGCGTTAGTTTTTTGAAGAGGGGAACGCCAACCCGCAAACCGGTCCCTCGATCGAGTGGAATGTAGGACCGCGATGTTGCCACACGCCTGCACAACATGTGTTCCCAAAACTGCATCGGCGCATACGCATGGGGGCTCTTGGCATAAGTGTATTCTGAAAATTCTATTCTTTAACCCAGTCTCGTTGTCGTACCGGGGGATGGGGTATTTCTATATATATATAGAAATACCCCCCCCCCCCGCTAAGTAATATAGATGTATTATTTTAAACATTATTAAACCAAACTATTAAAAAATAGATGTATTTTCGTATTATGTTAATACTCGAGGAGCTCGCGGAAAAATAGGGCTCGAAGAATCAATGATAACGATTTTTGAGTTATTGCCCGAATTTATTAATGAAAATAGCAAGTGACCGTATCGTTTAATCTGTCGAAAATTTTTTAAGTTTCGACAAGGTTTTGCCCAACTATCTTCCTATCCGACACGAAGATCCCGCAGCGCATAGTGCGATAGTTTATAAGTTGATACTTGTGACCCTATCTCTTTAGGGATGTAAACCCGTCCTCGATTCGAGATGAGACCTGTTTTATGCACGATTGTGTTTATATCGACTACAGAATATAGAAAATCCAAGTTTTAACGACCCTTGCACGCCGAAACGAAAATCGATATTACTCGTCAAGGTTGATGAGATGGCGAACACCCTCGAGTGTTTTTCGTCCGACGGCAAAATGATCCCAAGTTGAAATCCGTCCTTCACATTTCACGCGTAATTTCTCAGACCTATATATATATACATATATACTATATAATATGAAGAATGACGTACGTTCCTAAAACTAACAAAGAATATTAGTTTGGAGTGAGAATAAAAAAAAGTAGGGATAACAGGTGTTGTGGCGTTAGTCGCCCGGCATAAAGCATACGTCGGGCCGGTTAGGCAAGATACCTCGGGTAGTGAATTAAAAAAAGCTTTTCAGTGCACAAGGGTGTAGGGGAGAGCGGGGCAAAACGGTGTTTTTGGGCAAAACTAAAATTTCCAATAATTTTTTGATCGGACAAGGTGGCAAAACTGGGCAGAAAAGCCTGATGTATCAACAAAAATTATTGGAAAATGATGTTTTGCCCAAAAAGCCCGTTTTGCCCCGTTGCCCCATTTCCCCCCCGCTCTACCCTATACGAAAGAAAAAAGGCAGGGCGACGAATTGAACGAAGAATGAAGCCACCGTGAAAAATCGAGGGAAATATAGAAAAGGGCGAAAAATAAAACTAAAGAGCGATAGGAACGCGTTGCCGACCTTGACGAGTAGGGGTGTACACATACTCTCGCTCGTGGAAAAGAGAATGCGACGACGGTGCACTCTCGTGGCCCTTGCGTATTCTTGCGTACTCTAGCAGCAAACGCTGCCCTAGACCGTGATGCATTGCGCGGCTTTAATCCTCACACGCGGACGCACACGCACACGTGGAAAGAAGGCAAATGTCTCTCGAGCAAGAGACGAAAGAGACATCGAAAAAGTGAGGAAGAGCCTGAGGCCTCTTTCTTGCAGCTGTGCTAATGCCCTCCTGCCGCATCATGCTATATCTACCATAGAAACTTTAGCACACATGCAGAGGACAATACTTGCATTACGAAATCAGTATGTACGGAAAAATGGGATAAATATTTGAAAGAGCAGAGGCTAAATTTTCATAGTTAATTAATTATTGAATAATATGTTTTATTTTCTGCACAAAGGAGAGGCAGGTCTATGGTGAGTGATGATTTTTCACGCGGGTAAAAAGTAAGTTTCACGTGAATAAAGTAAAATACAGTATTTATTAAAAATAGAACAAGGACTAGTCTCATAGGCTACGTTCTCTTGATTTTCGGCACTTTTCTGTTACGATTTCTATTCTTAACGTTACTAACTTCGTAGAAGTTACTACCAATTTTCTTTCTCTTGTCTGCCCGATCGAGCTGCCTTCGTTGTTTGCTCGTTAGTTTTTCCGATCGGGCCTTTTCAACCGGTTTTTTGTTTTCTGCTTCGATTGGAGAAACGGCGAATGTACCGCTAGAGGAAACGGCCAATTTCGAGGACCCCTTACCTCCGCCGTCATCGTTGTCGCTGTCACTGGAATAATTATCGAAATCTTCCGTATCGTCATACGCGCTCTGCATGAGATTATCCTTTATCGGCAGATGAGCGGATGTTTCCTCCTCGTTAATCCCTTTTTCATTATTTTTTATTATCTCATCTTCTTTTTCTTCTTCTTCTTCCTCCCCCGAAATCATAGGTGAGTCCGTCTGCGAAGGAGCTATATTGTCGTTAGAACTTGTCTTTGTTAGAAATTTATCGTTAGCAGTGTCCTCTCCCGAGTACGCCAAAGCTACGCGAATTTTTCTAAAGTCTTGAACGACGGCGATTTTTCCGTCCGATTTTTTGTTATTCGTTATCGATTCGTTAATTGGATTTTTCATTTTTTCTTCGTTCGGCCCGACCACTTTTACGTCGCTGGATTGAGCGGCATGCTTGCTCAGAGGATCTTCGAAACCCTCGGGAGGAACGAAGAACGGTAATTTTCCTCGTTGCCAATCGTTGAGTATCATACGGGCTACCTGACTTACATCGGGTTCTCCCTTCTTGAGCAACTTACCCGACCGCCGTGCATATTTTTCCAAAAAATCTGTGTGATCTCGCCAATCCTCGACCTTGTAGGTTTTCTTTATGTACTCGTGTTTGACTCGTTCGAGCACCGTTTCAACATAATCCTCGGGATTGTTGATAAGTTCGACTCTAACGGCTCCTTTTAGTACCTTTTCCGTGTCGGTTTCGGCAGAGGGGTAGACGACACCCGGACAGTCGATAAGATAGATACGACGCATCAGTGTAATGTACTGCCAGACTTTTGTTTCACCGGCAATTGGTGCAACTTTGCATACTTTCTTTGACCTCAGAGTATTTATTATCGAACTCTTGCCGGTATTAGGATAACCAATGAAACCGACGCTTATCTGCTTCTTGTCGACATGAAGCTTCGCGAATTGACGCAGCAAGTTTATCAGAGAACCTTTGCCGAATGGATGCGTAAGGGAGGCATGGAAAGCAACAGTAGGATATTCCGCGCTGAGAATAGCAACCCATCGCTGAGTCACCCAAGTTGGTACTAGATCCACCTTGTTCAGAACAAATATGAGATGCTTGTGAGCTTTATCGGTCTTTAAATACTTCTCAACTGGCGGCGAACGAGTTCCCATCGGATCTCTGGCATCCAATATCTGTAGAACAATGTCCGACGAGTCGATTACTTTATACAACTCGTTCCAAATTCTTCGACTCTGTCCAGCAGCCATCACCCAGTCTCTCTGAGCGTCACGAATTCCCTCGTCGGGACGAACGAGATCCAAGTCTTTAGTGTCTTTTTCCTTGTCGTAACGAACCTCCCTCTCTTTGACCAGGTTGTGCAATTCGTCATAAGAGGATACGGCAACATTTGGGCGTTTGCGAACTTTCTTCGGGCCAAAAACACTCTTAAAGCTCTCTGTGTCGAGCAAATGGCAGCGCGCGTTGGCAGCTTTCTGCTGCAACAGAGTAACCGGCAATTGCGTCGGTTTCATCAACACACGATAGGGATTCTTCATAACCGCGCCGAGTTCGCTTTGAAATTTTTGTAACGAATTTTGCGATATCACTCGGGAATTTCCGAACCATCTTTGCGATGGCTCGACTCTCGTCATGGTTCCGGATGGTTGCCATCCTTGAAACGGCGCGGGGGTTAGTATCTTTCCAACCTTGTTTCTCTTGGCTTTCTGACAACGATACATCTGTAGCCTCTTTATCGTTCCCTTTGTTCTCACTTTTGCTACACCCTTCAATCCCTCGGTCGGTCGCTCCGGATTCATACTGTGTCCAGAGCGATTGAAGCCCTCTTTTCGAGGGCGTTTCGTTGCTGTGCTCGTCTTGGGCATTTTTTCCTGAAAATTAAATCGAAAGCAAACATCAACTTTTCATATGTGCTAAATACTTTTGTATGTTAGCAAGCTTATTTCGTTTTTTTAAACACCAATAATCGATGTATTTATGATACCTTAGTGCTGTTGACAATGATGCTTCCACTTGACAATTAACTTGTTAATTATCGGATGAAACTACTCGTGCTCGTGCTCAGATTCCTTTGAGGTTAAGACAGACCTTCGGTCAGGAAAAATTCTTCACGCGGACTGGTAGTCGAGAATGATCGAGAAAGTTGCCGGCCAATGCAGCAAATGCAGCCAACTGAACCAACCACACGGGGCATAAAATTCATTCGAGTAAATCTCTCTGCTGATTGGATATACTCAACACTTAGTTTAGCGCCCATCGGTCTTGATGTCAATTATCATTCACGAATAATCTATCTCTCCCAAATTTTACATCGCAATATAACGTACTCTTTGCAACGTTATTCGTACGACATTTTATAGAAACGATTATGTTATAAAACAAGAACAACAAAAATTTATTGAGAGCATCAACGAATCGCGCCAAAAATCGTGGCTTATATCAATCGGCGGGAGCGGGAGCGGGAACGGGAACGGGAGCGGGAGCGGGAGCGGGAGCGGGATTTTGTTAATCAGTAATCGCCCATAATCTGAGTGTTCATAGCCTTCTTTACGACTCGTTAAATATGTTTCTCTTTATGCGTATCGAAGAAATTATTGATTGGCCAAAAGTATGATCGATTGAATTTTCGTCTTGAAGCTCGAAAATTAATCATACCGGTAAGTGAATTTATTTACAAAATATTCGACGTTCGCTCAAGAGTTGTCTGCGTCTACCTGGACGTATCGTTCATTCACCTCTCTTCCATGAAAAAATTAATTTTTTTTTGCCTGTTTCTCAGCCATGTCGGAAATAGGAATAAGGCAAACTCCGGAGCGCAAAGTTCTCGGTGATCTGGGCAACACAAAAGGGGAGCCCGTTTCCCCAACGGCTAATTTGAGGCTACTAACTTCGTTGGCATCTAATCTCGTGAGCGCAGGGGACTGTGGCGGCCAGACTAAGAAAACTTTGAAAGCTAATCGTGCTCTGATCGCCGGAAGCAGCGATGGTTCGAAGCTTCTGCCTCGAAAACAAAAGTCGCTCGGACTCTTGTGTGACAAGTGAGTAAGAGAAAAAAAAAAAAAAAAAAAAAAAAAAAAGAAGGAAAAGAATTTGTTTATTGCAGGTTTCTGAGCTTGTATCCTCTGGTAGAGCCGGAGGGTTCCGTGCCGCGTGTCATATCTCTGGATGGTACTGCTAAAGCACTGGGTACCGAAAAGCGCAGGATATACGACATTATAAACGTACTTGAGAGTCTCGAAATGGCTACCAAGGCTGGAAAGAATCGCTATCTCTGGCACGGCCTGAACAGTCTGGTTATTACGCTGATAAAGTTCAAATCTTTGGCCATAAAGATGGGACTGAGGGAGCAGATACAGGAGATTCAAAGAATCAACAAAGCATACACGGGTGATAATTCCGAAGATTATCCCAGTTGTTCGGCCGATAATTCTATGGTCTTTGACGATATTGACGAAGAGCCGGGCAGCGACGCCACCATCAAAGAGGACAAGAGTCTCGGTGCCATGTGCCAGAAATTTGTCATGCTCTTTCTCATTTCTCTAAAGGTATTTATATCTGTATATGTAAATATATATGTATATACTTTATTTTGCCAAGTTAATCATTGATCATTTCAGAATGGTGTAATAAATTTGGACATCGCTGCAAAAGTACTCATAACAGATATCGATAATCGTGCAGCTGGGAGCGCCGATGGTTCGGCCGGTTCGCGTTTCAAAACAAAAGTTCGGCGATTGTACGATATCGCCAATGTTTTGACTGCCATTGGGCTGATTAAGAAGGTTTACATGTACGACAGAACTATAAGAAAACCGGTGTTCAAGTATATCGGACCCGACGTGGAGTACGTGGATTTGGACAGAGGTAATTTGAAAAAAAAAACAAAAACAAAAACAAAACATACAAAAAATAGAAAGATCGATTGAAATAAAGAAACAGCGTTTTCGTTTTACCTGCTTTAAAATAATTCCGTACTGGATTACAGAAACCCCGGTTCGGGAACCCTACAATTCTCCGACCGATATGATGACTCCGAGTAAAAGTTGCGGTATCAGCGGATTAAGAAATTCGACTTCGAGCTGCACAACGACCACTACTACAACGAGGTTCAAAGGCTTCTCCGAAGCTTCGAGTGGCACTCCGGTGATCGACAAGAGAAAACCTCGCAAACGAAAACTCTTCGTCGGAGATACCTCATTCCCCCGTACTCACAGCTCGCCGTGTCTCGACAGCAAGAGTCGATCGCTCGAGCGTTTGGACGACTCGATTCTCCGCGTAGCCGAGATGGAGCTTCAGAAATTAAACTCCAGCGAGGAATCTAAGCCCAAAGTTTGCACAAAACTTTTCTCAAGATACAATTCGGACTCATGTATCGCGGGCGCGAATATCTTATCGGGCGATGACAGCTTCATTGAGATTAATTCGCGAAATCAGAATGCTCATTCGATCGGTAACGTGCCATTTATAATCGTGAGTAAAGAAAACGTTACGAGTTATGTTAATGAGAGTCCAAGGGCTTGGCAACAGATCGGCACACCCCTCAGAGCTCCCTTGCAAATATCGGCGTCGAATACGATACGAACTTCGACGACGAAGCTCGTACCTACCACGAGTCTCACCGTGCCGTCTTTTAAAACAATCGTTCCTAGAAAGCTCATCACTACGAACGGCAACGACAACGTGTCGTCCAACGAGTCTAGAAAATTTGCCCGCGTAACCCATTACAGAATCGATCCACAGGCAAAGCCCCCGAAGATAATAAGCCTGACGAATTTCGATCCGAAAAAATTAATACCGATAAAACGTAGCGATCTCAGGATATCGCTGACGCCCGTAAATCCGATACTTTTCGATAATAATACGCAATCGCCGGGTTTTGCAATATTGACGAGAGTACCGGCGCCCGTAGTATCGCCCGGTGATACTTTCAAAGCAGTCAAAGTTGGCAATACGTTGCAACTAGTCCCGATTAGAAATGACGCCGCAACCCTCAATTCCGATAACGATCATCAGATTAATAACGGCAATACCGTGAACGGTAGTTAACGCTGGTGATTTTATACTTAAGTAATTGGGTAGTATTATATTCATAGATATTCGTAGACATAGAGAGATATATCTCTCTATCGAGAGCGTTTTGAAGTTGCGATTTGAGATCGGCGTGGGGAAAAAAAAAAAAAAAAAAAAAAAAAAAAAAAAAAAAAAAAACAAACATCGATAATAAAATTGAAAATAATAATGAAAAAAAGTTATTAATAATAAATTAATGTGACCTCAGAGGTCAAAATTGTTATACATTATTTGGTTAAAAAAAAAAAAAAAATCAATATTTATTTACTGACATTCTCGCCTTGATCTATATATATGTTTATACGAGTTTTTAAAAACGGTCGTACATAGAAGAAAACGGAATGGTTCGACTCGTTTGTTCGGCTTTGAGATGCCGAAGAATTTTCGATATTTCATCGATTGGGAATCGGTGAATTTGCGTGTGCAAAAGAGCGACGAAAAGCCGCACAGATGGCTAACGGGCACTATATTTAAAGTTGACTCAGTGGTCTACGGATTCGGGGCGATAAATATTTCCCATGGAATCTAACGTGTGTGCGTGCGTGTATCGTTCATCGGGTGTGCGAGCGAGGGAAATATGCTGAATCTATAGTGGAATGTAAGTATGATTTTTCGTCGCGATGCAACTGTCTCGTCGTGTGTAATGATTTAAATTGACACTGCAGACTACCGCCCACGATCGAAACTGGATCGGACAATTATAACTCGACCCATATTTCCACCAACTCGGCATTATTTAAAGAATTGGCGTCTCGGACATTGGAATCCGAGACCTGCAACGCCTTTTCGTGGCAGTTAGTTGTAACGTCAGTTGCCGTTTGTGCATCCTGTCTAATCGGGGATGATGATTCTATTCATAATATACTTTATTATAGCTCGCTCGACGCAGCATTCCAAGAGTCTGAGTAGACATCCTTCGTGTTTATACCGAAGGCGTAAGGGCTACTTCTCTTCCTGAGACCTGTGACGGTCACAAACTCTATTCCAACTATCGCGTCGAGATGCTCTCGGGGCCTCGAAATCTCCCGTGTTCCTAATGGTTCGGGCACGAATAAGCTTGTCTGCACGTTACAGTTTGCAAGAACAAGCCGCGCTAATATTAGATCTCGAAAATCGTTGGAAAATGAGGGAGTTCGTTTTACCCAGTTGGAATAGGAGCTCCCGAGGCGTGGGCTGGATTTTTATGTGCGTTTCCCGTCTCACGGAGGGTATAAGAGAGCCACGAAACGAGCCTCGCTACTTCAGTCAAACTCGCTCTACGACAAGATATATTTCTCACTAAACAAGAAATGGCTCTTGAACGTCAAGTCCGCGCCAAGGTACTCAACAAAATAATCTTGTGCACAATACACACAAATTCGATACATTTTTTTCCAAGTGTTATATCTGTAAAGATCTTCGACATAAGTGCCACGATTCGAACGAAAAATGTCATTCGAGGATTAAGGTTTCATCGATTTGAGGCAAAGAAGAAAAAAAAAAAAAAAAAAAAAAAAAAAAAAACTTAAATTTTTGTCCTCTTTCTTTTAATACCCGGACTTGGGGATCTTTTAACATGATGATAACGCCATATTACGAACAATTCGTCTTGTGTGTTAAAATTATCGTTGGTGAATTTTCGAAGCAATGTTCGTTTATTACGATGACAAAAAATAAAATGGGTTTATTCGTTGTTTGTTTAGCCCAACCCCCCCCCCCCCCTTATATTCCTTTAAACGAAAGATATTCGTAAAAAAAAAAATCAATTGTGCGAATAATATAAATGACGGTGATCTCATTTTATGAACGATGATATTTTACGAAACAGCTCGCCGGCAAGCGCGATCCCCAGCAGGAGAAGGAGGCCCAGGAATGGATCGAAGCTGTTCTCGGCAAGAAATTCCCGGTTGGTGAAACATTCGAAGATGTGATCCGTGACGGACAGGTACTCTGCGCCCTGATGAACAAGATCGCTCCGGGATCTATTCCTAAGATCAACACAAGCGGCGGACAGTTCAAGATGATGGAGAACATCAACATGTGAGTAAAATATTATCCATTGATCGATAAAGCCATCACTTTAATCCAATATCTTTAAAGTTTGTTGATCGAATCCATATTTTAAGGTTCCAGAAGGCAATGAAAGAATACGGCGTTCATGACACGGATGTCTTTCAAACGGTCGATCTTTGGGAGAAAAAGGATATAGCACAAGTTGTGACGACACTCTTCTCCCTAGGAAGAACGGTGAGAAGTCGCGGTTCGTTAATTGTAATTAATTATTAAATGTGCTTTTTTGTACTCTGTACAGACGTACAAACACCCAGAATGGACAGGACCCTGGCTTGGGCCCAAACCTTCCGACGAATGCAAGCGTGACTTCACCGAGGAACAACTCCGCGCCGGAGAGGGTATGATCGGTCTCCAAGCTGGTTCAAACAAGGGAGCGACCCAGGCTGGTCAGAGTATCGGCGCTACTCGCAAGATCCTTCTCGGAAAGTAAACTATATTCGAGCAAACATACGTTATAGCCCTTTATTGCCCTTTGTCTCTCCGTATTTATTTATTTTACCTCTTTTGTAACTGGATAATATAATGATAAATAGTACGTTATTCTTCATGCGAGTTTCTTATTTCTATTGATAGATACTTTTACTTATCGTACCGAGAATAAACTCTATTTTAGTCTATTTTAGCATGATTTATCTTCTTTCAGTGTTTTTTTAGAATGTAGGGCAAACGCGTAGGCGAATGAGGGTAATCATTTTCGTGTCGTATAAGAAACCCCGAGAACGAAAAAAAAAAAATTTATATATATAATAATAATGATAATAATAACAACAACAATGATAATATAAAGAGGATTTTTCGAGAATAGAGTAGTCGACTATGTGAATACGAGTGATCAATGATATGCCAAGGGTCAGTATTTCAGTGAAGATCCACTCGATGACTACCGATGACCTTGAAATTATTAATAGTCATTCTCCAGAACTTTCAGTTCAGCGCGTTCGCCGAGCCAAAGTGGCCAAAGCGTTCGACTCTCGATTTTTCGTTGTTTTGTGCGTGTGCGTGTTTTTTCCTCAGCTTCGAGTTTCGAAATATCGTCGGAAATTGTCTTGAACAAATGTCACCGCACTGACGGTGGCTGAGCCAACAATCACTTCGGGCGTGCATATTAAGTTCGAAACGTTTGCATTTCGCAAAATTTCGGACGACGCTCGCGGAGCGAATGAGATAATTACGCGAATCGTTGGCTTCTTCAACGGTATGGAAAGTTTTTTCGGTACGGTAATAGAAAACTTTCCGCGCGGACGTAGATGAAAACTGCTTGTGATGGAAAACTTGGGAACGTCGTCCCATGTAGCCAACTATGTGTTTTATCCATTATCACATGGCCGACAAACGCCTACATCCGCGTCAACATCCGTTAAACTATTTTCGGAACAAGTGCACTTGTCATGTGTCACAAAAATGATATATTACACAAGGTTATTAACTTTTTAATAAAAAAATAGCCATTTCTGTATGGTACATCGTTGTACGATACATTGTCTTGTATGCATTTTGTACTCTATAGTTCGGGAGACACAATATATATTTAGCTATTTGTAGCTCTGCGACTCACTTTGGATTGCTTAAATTTCGATAAGTAGTTGCGGAAAAGCGCTATATCCTTGTGACGAAAATATTTTGAGGAAATTTATTCGGTGTCTAAAATTTCCATGTCTCTGAATCACTTGGTATTATTTTCATCAAGTTATGAAATAATTTTCGTCTCATTCTAAATTAACGATGACGCTGTCGGTGAAACTATTTTTATTATGCGCTGAATATCTGTTTCAGAAAATATTCAGCGTGTATATTAATATAATTAAGGGTTCAAGTCTGTTTTGCATTGTCACCAATTATCGTTGCGCTCCGATGAAACTGCCATGCGACGACCACGTTCCTTCGTCACTTAACGCGAATGTTACAGTTATTTAAAGACTCTTTGGCATAATTCTTGACGACACATTATATACTTTGTCGAGTATTTTGTCCACTCGTTTCGTGTAAGGAGGTAAACAACGACTTAGCTCATTCCTCCGGTGAGATTGATCTTTATCAATAAATTAAAACCTGTTTCGTCATAATTATGAGAATAGTATTAAAAATTTTGTCCGACTGTCAATAGATATATTTGTAATGTATAAGGAAATGTAAACAGCAGGTATGCGACCGCGGCATAGAACATATCGCGCGAACCCGATGTTGGTAACGTAAGTGTCGGTAAAGGCTCCCCCGTGGATAAACACGAGCGCGATATTTTCCTCTTACAGCGTCTCCTAACTTACCGGAATAAAGTAACCGTACAAACAATTTTCATACGAAACATAATATGACGTGAATAAACAACTTTCTTTAAAATGAATCTTAAAAACAACAAAAAGTTTGTACATTCAACGAACATTCTTGTCCACTTAAATACTGTCAACTTAAATATTTTTGTCTAATACCACAAAAGTATTTTTCTTTTTTTTCCCAAGTTAATGAAACGGGAACAGAATTAGAATATGACAGTTTTGAATGTTTTTGGGGAAAGAAAAAGTTTGATAAACACTGAAACTATATTTTAATGACTTATATATTTTCAACTTGAGATATTCTTGGTAAAAAATATTGTAATGAAAATGAGAAAGCGTGTATTGTAATGTATATATACGGGAGGGCCGAAAACGTCGAAAAACTATAGACTGCAGGGTTTTCGATAATGTTGATTATAACACGCGACTTTCGAGGACGGTGTGCCGATGTCGCGTCTTCCGCGAATGACTCATAGGCTTCTCGCAGCGATTTATAGGTGTGGTTACCGCGTCGTTTCTCTCTGCCAAGATTCTTACTCACTTATTTTCGTACTTATGCCATCGTGATCGCCCACGCTACCCTCGTCGGTGGTTGATGAAGATTTAAACGTGCATGTGTGTCACAGAGTCGAGGAGCTTTTCTCGTCGAGGGTTAGAAAGAAAAGAAAGTAATCCACGTGTAAGTAATAGTAATTGAAGCCGAGTTTAGAATATTGAGATATCAGCCAGAGAGGTCTACACTCTAACTCTACGCGATTGGGATATTATATGTGACAAGAGTACGTATTCATGTACGTTTTACAAAAGAGCGAAGAAATATTAAAGAAAATACTATATGAACGATCTACAACTAGATTGGTTTTGATTCGGGGGTATGAGTCAATTGGATCTGTACGAGGAATCAATTTTAGAGTACATAGAAAAATCCGTTGGAACAAATCACGCGATTCTTCATCATAAAATCTACCAAACGTGTGACAAATACTTTTGGCCAATCATACGGTCGAAGATAAAGAGCACTACGCTCATTAAATCCTTCTTCGATTATAAATAGAATTACAGACGGGGCGATCGCCCTCCTTCTACAACACCGTCTACTTCTTTTCTCAATTTCTTAACAGTCTTCGCTGTCATCATTCTTTTTTTTACACCTCTCCCTCCCTCTCTCTCTCTCTCCTGAAACATCTCCCGGAACAAAGACTCGTGAAAAATAGAACGTGCTTGATCGTGCACGATCCTTTCAAGTGCACTTCTAGAGATCCACTTCTTTCGGGCTGATAGGCGTGCGAATAGAGAATGTTAAATATGGGTTAGAAGAGCGGCTCAGGAGGATAATCGGCGACATATCCGAGAGGAGTTCCCAAAACTTTATTCCCCGGCTGTGTGTGTGTGTGTGTGTGTGTGTGTGTGTATTACCGAGGACGGTGGCAGAGTCGTTTAGCTAAATATAAGATCATCGTACTCTTCATCTCGCTTACTCCGATATTTCTACGATGTTAGTGCCTCTGCCCGAGGGTAATCGACGATGAGCAAAAATTTATGAGCGTGGGCGGTTGATTGCGAAGGGAACGTTGGTAAAGGTATAGACATTTGTTTAACTAGAATCAGAAAAAAAAAATTTAGGTGGGCAATATTTTTTCTCTTATCAAGGTAGCGTATTTTTAACAACATTAGAAATTGTGACCGTTCGTGAAGAAGCAATGTATTTTAAATGGAGGGTAGAGCGGGGCAAAACGGGGTTTTGGGCAAAACGTCATTTTTCAATAATTTTTGGATGTCCGAATTCGCCCTAGCGGATTGGAAAATTTAGTTTTGCCCAAAAACCCCGTTTTGCCCCGTTGCCCCATTTTGCCACGCTCTCCCCTATACACTTTTTGTTTAGAACACGAGAGAGTTTCTTATGTTATTTTTAAGCTTTTGTCGTACAATTTGTATCTCATTTCTGCTTCCCCTCATATTTCTTCGTCTTCGGCATCGTGTAGCTTCAAGTGAGTCACCGCCGCGCAGTGCCTGTGCAAGTGTCTCGAGGGCGTCTACTAGTCACATCCTAAATTTGGTTACCTTAGAAACGGGATTGTATTACGCGCGTGGGATATTCTAATATTTCGTCGACGCCAGCGGCAGCGAACGTTTATCTCGGAGTCCGTCGGCGAACGCGCGAGCGAGAGGGCAAACACACACACACACACACACAGAGAGAGAGAGAGCAAGAGCAAGAGAAAAGGCACTCGCTTCAGCATTGAAGAACTAGGCCAATCTATGAGTTAAGATACCGAGATACGCTAGAGGCTGCGTTGAAACGACTTTGAGACTTGTAAAAAAAAACATTATATATATACCTATATAGCTAGTTAACTCGTTCTAAAATATAATAAAATGTTCGTCTTTATTTTGCCCCCGCTCTCCCCGTGTCACTTATAAATTGTAAGTATAATAGCTATTTCCTTCCATGACAATGTTTATTTAACATTATTTCAATATTACCGAAAACTTTAGACTTTTGGCGCAGAAAATATTCTTCTTCCTCGACAATTTCCCAATATCAATTTAGCAACCTCACCATCATCCAATTATATTTTAAATTCTCTACCAACACCGAATTACTATCCAAGTTCGAACCTTTAACGACCAAACGCACGGGTGATCCGTTGGCTGATAATAAAATTGAATGCAACGTGGTAAGAGGATCACTCCGCCACCCAATTACTTCGATGAAAGATGCGTAGCTAATTTTGTTGACGGCAAAATAAACCTCTGTGGAAGATAATTGTTTATGCGTTTGATGAAGGTTCAGGTTTAAAATAGTTGCCATACTGACGATGGATATGCAGGAGTCATTCACCCTGGTAGGGCCGTGAGTACCGTGACCCGATGACATAGCTCGCAGCTCGTTAATGCAGAAATATCTGCGAGTCGAGAGAAAGTCAAGATTTCGTTCATTCGTTAACTCATCGTCAGCGTGGCAAGCGACCAAACTACCAAAATCCTCTGCTACGAGCGGCAAGACTCGCATAGATTCTATTATTTCTGGTATAGTGGAAGGGATAACTTTCCGATGACCCGCAGTTACGGCTGCGAGCACCGGACCATTCCGTCGTCAAGAACGTCCACTTTTATCGTCACTGTAGTGCTGTACTTATGCGCCAGACTCATACTGCGTAATTTTTCCCCAAATTTCGTTTATATTCTAGCAATAGTTACGACGAGTTACTCTACGAGAGGACTAACAACAAGTACACACGAAACTCCTCCGGGACTAGCGTAGGACAACATTGTCACCCCCGCTGGCAACCGGTTGGATTGGATTGTTGGATCCACCAATTGTAACGAACCCTCGCCACTCGTCCCTGTCCCCCCTTTCTATTTCTCTTCCCCGAGGAATTTCCATCGTGTGAAGATTAATTCCTACGAGTCGACTACCAAAACTCAGCTTCTCAACTTTCTCTATTAATATTTATGTGTTGCAATATCGTCGGCACGGACTCAGTCTCGCTAGTTATTTATTCAATCATAAAAGATAGATTTATTGCACAATTTATATGGCGAATAATTAAGGCAATTATTTATTGAAGCATTCGTCGAGTATTATCGAAACTGTTCGATGAAAGAGTGGCAAAAGAGCAGGAGGGGGAGGGAGGGAGGGGGGGGGGAAGAGCGATTTGATCCGTTCGATTGCAATTGTATTAATGTGGGAATGGACTACCCTATAGCTAATGCAGCTACTCCGTTGTGCCCAAACATCCTTCGTTCGTTCGTCACACAGGCAAAAGTAGGTAGGTACATGTGAATACACGTAACGCATATCATTCTATGTAACTAATATCAAAACAAATTGGATCTACAGTTTGCCGAAAAAATATTTTCATCATTTTGGAATCTTTTTGAGAACACCTTAGGGGAGACCGGGGCAAAATGGCACAGCGGAGCAAAACTCAATTATCCATTCATTTTTGGATGGCCCATTTTGTCCCAATGATACATCCGCATTTTCAAACCCGTTTTGCCCCACGTACCACCATCGCTCCCATCCAAAAGTTATTGGAAAATTGTGTTTTGTCTCATTATCCCGTTTTGCCCAGCTGTGCCATTTTGCCCCGCTCTCCCCTAATCTATCGTGACGATCGTAAAAAAAAATATACATTTTTTTTTGTTTTTTTTTTTCCAAGTTTAAACTCGAGTCTCTCGGCCGAAAGGACGGGCCAGCGAAAAATAACTGGCCCTCAGCTGTCGGTTCATCGGGATATAAGTTATACCACAGTGGGTATAATACAGACGGAGCATTCATACACCCTGTTATATAATCACATTCACCTGTGATCTGTCCGATCAGGGAGAGATGTCGGCGGGAGAGTGGGGGGGGGGGGAGTACGGAGTTTCAAACTCTTAAAGGAGAAATAACTATATATGTATATCATAGCTGGGAAAAGTACAAAAAGATACTTCAAGTACAAAGTAGCATAAGTACTTTGAAGTATTTCTCAAGTACTTCTTAATACACACTAGGACCTCGACTTCATTCACAGCGGGGGAGATCGGCTCCCGCTAACACCCAACAAAATCGAGGCTGCGCTTGCCCTGCCCTTGGCAGTTAGCTGTCGAACATGGAAAATAGCTTACTGCGTCGATCCATATTCGCCCCGTGGTGGGGACTGTTAAGGAAACCGAAGGCGCAAAAATCGAGGTCCTAGTGTATTATGTGTTTCTTAAGTCCTCACAGAGGTAGCTATGCGCAAAATTATAATAAATGAGGAAGCCACGTGGAAATTACTTTGCACCACTTTTCATATTCATGAAAACCGAGTTTCTTCTATGACGCAAAAAAAAATCTTTTTAAAAACCAATGATAATTTAAATATACCTTTTGATTGTCATGTAAAATAAGAATTACAACGCAATCCAGCAAATTCGCTATATAATCCACGCAACTCTGTGTTATACGAAAAAACTGACATCACGCCAATTGTAAACAGATTGGACTATCTCACTTGTCAATTCGCAAACAATAACCTCGAAACTATAGAACAGCTCTGCATTCAACGAACACCATGTACTATTCCCAGACGAAAATTCCCCACGCACACCATATACGAAACGATCGAAAGAATGTACAACGAAATTCTATAGGCAACAATCCATACGGTCGATGGCACATTGACATTCTTGTTATTTTGTTGCTTGTATGATCTACAATATTTATGTAAAAGCTATTATGTATCGTCAATATTTATAACTAAATGTCAATAAATACGCGTACTACCCAGCCGAACAAACGCCACATTGGGTCCATTTTGTGGTGCTTGTCTATCTGGGTATTACTACTGCTAGTAAGAACTACATGCAGTGCATTTGCGATCCCGAAGATTCTGAAGCTGATTATTATACATCATTGGTTAACACAATTCCCTAAAAAAAAAAGTTTTTTATCTGTAATTTCTGATGTAATTTCTACGTTTGATGAATTTTTCATTAGACGCCAAACTCAATAAAGAATTCGGGGCCATAATAATTTATGTATGTCGATTTCTTTTGGCAAATATCTCAAAAAGTTTAAAAGTGCAAATGATACGTGCGAGTGCGTGTGCACACGCACACGCACACGCGATTTTTCGAAGTTTTGGAACATTCTGAATATGTTTACATGAAAAACTCGAGAAAACAAAATTTCACGAGAACTAAGCTTCGTCTATGATGAAGCAAAAAGGTGCACCGTTAATCGCACATGGCATTTATGACAATGTTGCGCATAACTTTCTTTATGAGAAACTTCGTTGATCAATTTTGTAATAAATAAGGAAGCCATGTGCCTTGTATAATTTTTCGTAACAAACAAATTTCGATATCCCATACAATGAAATGGTCAAAATTTACAGTAAAATTTATTGCACAAACTCGCTAACTGAAATTTACGACGTGATGTCATCTAGAGGAAACGTCTCTTCCGGTTTGAAAATTTAATTTTTCAAACGAGAAGTAACGTGTACTGTTAAAGTACTTATAATTGGTACTTGAAATTATAAAAAATGTACTTGTGTAGTTCAAGTATCAAACAAGGTACCTCAAGGCACTTCAAGTACTGCTCGGCTCTGATATATGTGTATATATATAACTGAAATGGAAAATTACCAAGTACACATGCACCTATTCATGCCGATCCGCCGTTTGACTCTTTGAGAGTATCGTACAAAAGTGGAAATGGAATCTAAAATCTCCCATTTCCGTATGAATCTCATTTTTGTCCGCTCTAAAATTGTCTCGAATATTGCATTATTGAATTGTTCGTCATCGCTTCTCTGCTTATTCCACTCCAAAATAACATCGTTTGTATTCCGTCGATTATAATGATGATTTATTTGACACAAGAATTTTTCGACGATGATACGGATGGTCCATGTAACGTATGTAGTATGTTTACCACAAAAAAAATATTCACCAATTTTAGTTGGAAAAAAAAAAAAAAAAAAAAAAAGAAAAAAACGACTGATTGAGCAAAGTATCGAATAGTTGAGAGAAAAAAATTCCGATAGCAATAAAAAGGTTTCGGAACAGGCACAAACTATCATCGATAAGGAAAAAATTCGGGAGAGACTAGAGAGGTGCGCCGGTCATCACTTCCAAAGCTCTAGCATAGCGAGAATCTGCCTCTAAATATAAATTGCCAGCTCGCACGTTCTTCTCTTCCTCAACTTCTTATTAGCGTTAATAGCTATGGAAATTGGAGACGTCAGGAAAGGATAAAAGTGCAATGATCCATTCGCCTCTACGTCTCTTCCTTCGGTGCCCGCGCGACTAGATACCATTTTTATATTTAAAAATACCGAGCGACCGAAGGAATATCATGCCATGTAATTCTCGTCACCTCTTAACCGTACATAGAATAATGTCTCCATAACGATAAATTTTGTACATTATGAAAATCAGTCGACAAGGTTGACGCCTCAGCGACTCCGTTGCATATAGAATTATCTGGCCGCATACGAGGGACAACGCTCTAGAGAAAATAAATGCACTACAGTGCAACGATCCCAGAATGAGAGACACGTCCGCCGCGAAGGGTCAGCGATACCGGTGTCGCGACGGCTTCTCGGCGTCTCTCGACAACTATACAACTGTCTTGTATTATACAAACGCTTGTCTTATAACTTGGATAATTGAAGAAAATTAGGTCGCTAGGTAAAAATCGCACTTGATAAGTATCCGTAAAGAATAATAGACCGGCTCAGGACGCCCTCTCAAACATCGGCTATTGTACGCATTTTACATTCGATGTAAGACGCATGTAAACGAAAAATGTACACTCATACAGGCGATAAAACCGGAGACCCGAAATAGAACTTTGAGCAAGGAACTATTAATAGTGGATGAGTGCGTGCCGCCTCGCGCGATTGCGCTTCTAATACTACATAATACTTCCCCCCCCCCCTCTCTCTCTCTCTCTCTCTCTCTCTCTCTCTCTCTCTCTCTCTGCTCTTGTCTCTCTCGCATGACGCCCCCGCCGTTGCAACTTCGTGGATTCCTGCTTCTCTTTTCCTCTTTTGCACTCATGAGCGGCAACCCTTCGGCCTCTGGACCTATTATGTAGCGCACGGCGTGTTTGTCTGAAAGATAACTTTATATTATATTATTATAATATGTTTATAATTAATGGGCGGGTGTTGAAGATTTTCTTAAAGTATTTCCATGATGAAGAATTTGTAGCTCAGCCGATGTTCGTTTCCTTACTCTCTTGGTCGCTATTCGACCGTCCGAGCTTCTGCCAACATCGCTTACTTACTTCTCCTCCTATCGGAATCGTCTCGACTAGCTTCTTCCTCGTCGTTTTTCCACCCACCGTGTGCCCTTCGCCTTACTGCACACCGCAAGCTATCTTGATGTTGATGCTCTTCGCTCGCTCTCGCCCTCTCACCGTTTCCACCTTCGTTCGTACCCACACGTTCGAGTGTAAAAAGGCGCGAGCGAGCTGACGTGATGCGGAGAGAAAACGGATTTAAGAGAGATAGATTTATCTTCTCTCACCGTCTCACCGATACTGACGTTCCCGATGCACGTGCCGTGTGCAAACCTCGGTATGACTAGGACGGCTTCGCCGCGGGAACAGCCATTCGAATCCAGTATTAGTGCGGTGCAGAGTGTTTAATACACTTGGTGCGTTCCCGAAAAGTCCGATATCTCTATTCTATCGATAATCTCTCCGTACAGATCGGTATTGTATTTATTTTATTTTCAATAAAATAAATCAATAACGAAACGAGACGCTCGCTGATTCACGATCTTCGATACGATATATACTAGTGGTGAGTACTGCAACAGAACGATACCGGATTATCATAGAGTTTTCGAGTACCAACGAAGAAAAAGAAAAAAGTACGAAGGGGATCTTGACGAATAGAACATTTTTGCGAGAGATTACCGGTCAACGAAGTTCCTCTCACCCGATCATTAGTTTTCCCAACCGTGGGGAATTTAAAGAATTTAAAAGTTTTTGTCATTAAATATTATCGGATATCAGTGTTACAGATAATAATTGAGAAATACGTTGTATTCGAATAGAAAATTGAGAAATTAACGAAAAACTAGAGGGAAACGACGAAAATCGTGAGACTCGTGTTAAATACATAGATAGATGGATGGATGGATGGATAGACAGATAGGTGATAGTCGGTGTAGAGAGAGGGTAGCGAATATAGGGAATATGGGGGGGGGGGAGGGAGGGAGAGAGAGAGAGAGAGAGAGAAGTTCACAGCGCCCGCGCCGTCGAGGGCGCGCCTTCCCTAATACGGCGTCGCCGGGGTGCTGCCGGTCTACACCGCCAGAACCACGTTCGCCTGTTTGCACGGATATAGAACTCGTCGGCCGAACTCGCGGGGCTTACTCTCTCCCACGCTCGCACCCGTGCCCGACACTGATAGCACAAGAAACACAGAGATAGATATCGGAGATTAAAATGTTCAGGCGGACTTTTGACTTCGGCAAGGGTAACGAGTAGCATTAATGGCATTGGCTCGACGGAGGGAAGAAATTATCGTCACGGAAATAGATTAAGCCTTATGGATAACGACAATCACCGGTCAATTGTTTACGTTTTATCCGCGAATCCCTTTTTTTCTACTATTCGAGACTATTCCCATAGGAAAAACGAATTATATGAAATTCTGTCCAGTTCTTGAAGGACATTGCACATTTGATAGAGATGAGACAACAATTATTATTAAAATTAATAAAAATTAAATTAAATTATTATAAAGATATTGTAATTAAAGATTACAAAGATTATTGTAAAAAAATTAAGAATTTTTATTTTTTTCCTCCTTCGTCTATTACACAAGTTGTATAATACACCCGACTCGGAGAATTTTCCGCCCGGTTGATGATGCTGATTCTCGGTCGCGCTCGCACGCAGCCTACCGCGATCCCGTTACCAGAATAGAACTCCACTCGGCCAGCCGATATTTTTATTTTCACCTCAATGCGGGTGAGAACAAGGAAACAAAGTTTTTGCTCTCGAAAGCTTAGGACGGCTAGCGTCTTTTCGCCGGACGTTTCACTAACGTCTATTGTAGTCACGACAGTGGGATCAAAGGTTTTCACGAGCTTATTTGCGAACGGAACTTTTTTTCGTCGTTGTTTCATCGCTGCATAGGACTCGTTCTAAGCCTTTACGCAAAAGTTCGCGATGATAAAGTTCTATACATAGAGACACGCGATGGAACAACCCGATTACGGAAATAGATTATTACGGGCGCGCGGATCACATACCAATACTTACCGGCCATAAAATTTTAGTCGTCACGAACGAACGTCATCCAACCGGAAACTTTTTTGTTTCAGCCTATACATAATGCCTTTCAAGCCTGTTGAACATCCCAAGTGCCCAAAATGCGGCAAATCCGTGTACGCCGCGGAGGAACGCGTTGCCGGAGGACTCAAGTGGCACAAAATGTGCTTCAAGTGCGGTACGTTATCTACGATTTGAACCATTTTTTTTGTCCTTGAAATTCGAACCTCTAATAATTTATATCAAAGCCATTTTAATGCAAGTACATTTAACAAACAATTCTTGTCTACAGGGTATATCGCAACGTTTTTCATGTTAATTTGACCTTTTTTTTTCAACAAACCGTATCTTTGTGGAACAAAATTGTGCAATGTACAAGGAAAAAATTGTGAAAGCATGTGGACAAGAATAGTTTGTTGAATGGGCAAAGTTTTTTTTTTTTTTTTTTTTTTTTTTTTTTTTTTTTTTTTTTTTTTTTTTTTTTTTTTTTTTTTTTTTTTTTTTTTTTTTTTTTTTTTTTTTTTTT